>PNEQ01054126.1:5168-28699 GCA_003012365.1 Medauroidea extradentata | reverse complement strand
GTCGAATTTTGTCACTGTGCTGTTCTATTGTGGGGACCTGAGTTCATTCGTTCTGGATGTTCTATTTATTTTTATTTTACTGTTGACAATTTGACTCAATTCCTGTTGGAATATCGTGTTTTATTTATATATGTGCGGATTAAAGCCAAACCAGTCTTGGCCCACTTATTTTATCAGGTGTCCTGAGTTCATTCTGTTTCTGATTGTGACGTGCACTGGCATGTAGCATTTACTTGGCCTCTTATCATACTGTAATTTCAATTTTTTTTGTCTTAATTAATGTTTTTTTTTGTAGTAATAACAAATTAAGTAGGCCAAATTAACCAGGTATAAGGATGTATACGGCGGGATCCAACATATTAATTGGGGATGCGAGTAGAGAAATTTACATTAAAATTTTCTTTTTAATTGTAAATTTAACTTTAAAGCAAGAGAAAAGTATAGAATTTTGCGTGTCAATTTTATTGGATTTATATCGTGTTTGGACTCATTTGAAAGCTAATTTAATTTCTAGCAACTTTTCTAAGTAAACTTTTCTGATTTTTTGCCTTGTTTAGGTTTTTTGAAATTTCAAGTAGCTTATTAGCTTGCTTCTCCTGGAATAGGATTTATGTGGCAGGCTAGTCGTAGTTCTCTTGCATGGAAGCACGTACAGAGAAGTGCTGGCTTTTACAATTTCAAATAAGCTCTGAGCTAGCCAGTGCTTAGATAGATTTATCTGGCAGGCAGGTCAGAGTTCACTCGCTTGGAGGCACGTACATGGACGTGCTGGAATGCGGGGACTCTGCAGGGCATTTCTCGACCAACGTGGGTGGTAGTGTCGTGTGCAACAACACTAAAAAGGTGGTGATCCGCGACAGATTGAGGACGCTGCACATCCCCAATTAATAAACTAATGAATATTTAGCTGGTAGTATGGAGTAAAATGCTTTGTGCATTTATCAGTATCTATGTTACATACAATTTGTAGGTTATAAACGTCAATTAACCAGCTTTTTAGGCAAGTTGGATCCTGATGTATCCCTCCGCCGCTCGGCCGAGTAAGTCCGGGTGTTCGCCCAGGAAAGTTAGTCGTCGTACATCGGAGCTCGTGACCGGTCGCCGGGAGATGGCCGGCTAAGATTTTGTTTGTCTGAGTTTGTTAACCAGTAAGAGTCGTGATATGTCGGAGCTTGGACTCGGTCGCGGAAATATGGCAGGCTAAGTTTTTTGTGTTTAGTTGGGGCGTCATGGCGGCAAGGAGAGGGCGTGTGAAAGTTGGAAGAGGGGCGGTGAAGCTTAGAGGGCGTATCCGCGAGTAAAGGGGGCTGCGTAGCCAGCACTCTAATATGTATTTCTTTTGCGGTGTTTGTTAAGAGTAGTACTCAAGTAAGTAGGTGCAAGAAATAGCTGCACATGTGAGTAGAGCAGTATATTTAAGACACCGTTAGTGGTACCCTGTAGTTTAGGTCGTTTTCCCTTTGTGGAGCAAAATGAGGCAGATCACAACCGATAATAAACTGGGACGAACACTCATGACTTGGTGAATTCCGCCACTGGTGTTACATATTCACGTTCACACTGTAAGACATAAATCACGGGAAAGAATCTTTGTACGTTATTGTGCCATGTACGCCTGGTGAACTATTATTAAAAGACTGAAAGTTATTAAAGAAATTGGCTCCCTTTTTCTTCCATGTAAACTCCTTAGGTAAACTCCTCAGGCTATCCGGGCATATAAATAACAAACAAGGAAAAGCCTAATTAGCTAAGTCGTCGCCGGCAGCAAGGGCATCATAACCTCCAACATCTAGATAGTAACAACAACGTAGACGTGACGTAGAAGGACCCGTCACATGATGTTAAATTTTGTTCACCATTTTTTATATGGTTTTTGATTTTATCTTATCTTGCGACTTGACTTATTCCTGCCGGAATTGTATTATCTCATTTACACATGTGCTGACTAGAGCCAAACCAGTGTTGGCCTATTTATTTGATCATTTTGTCTTGGAAGTTCAATTTATTAATTGATTAATTTTTTACTTTTGCGGCCTGACTTAATTCCTTGTTGAATTTCCATGGTTTATTTTTATATATGTGGTGACTAGAGCCAAACCAGTCCTGGCTTACTTGTTTCTATCGTTTGTTTAACTGTAATTTTCCCTCTTCTCTTGTGTGTATTTCTGGGACGAAAATTGTATGGCAATAGCGTACGTCCAATATTGTAAACAACTTCATACACTCCCATTGCATAAAACATTCAAAGACATAAGGTATATTATCATTGCAATAAAATCCAATATGAGTTGTGATTTTCTTCTGATTAATTTTAGCCTACTTTCCTCTAGGAAAAATAAGCTTATGAGATTGCGCGTCTGTCTGTACGTCTGTAAGTCTGTATGGATGTACGTATGTATGTCTGTATGTCCGCCCCTAATAACTTTTTATACAGTTCACGGTAAAGATTGAAATTATTACAGAATATTATGATGATAATTTTACGCTATTTTTTTTATCGGTATACTCGCTGTAAGATGCTGTATTAATTTGTGTGTAATAATAATAACGTTTGAGTTACACAACGGTGAAAGATGCGGAGATTTATCGAGCCTTTGTTTTTTTTTTTTTGGTCTCTCACTGTTTTTACCACCAAGCAAATAAATAAATTAATTAATTAATATGTATATGTATAATTTTGTATTACCGTAATTGCAAGACAGTAATTTTATATTTAAAGCTGTTATTTAATTTTCACTTTTCCATTTTTTTTTTAATTCCTCTCCCAATTTGCTTATTAGTGCTATCTCAAGTTACAAAAAATACAAAGATTTTAAACAAATAAAATGTAGTTACGTGAAATCAAAAAAATGTTTTTATGGCAATTGTTGGTTAAACTGTACCGTTGTTTTAGTAATTTTTTAATGGCCGAAATACGTAGGCTCTAATTGGGTTCATGATCGATTGTGAATTGTTAACGTTTGTATCAGTGGAATATCACAGAAATTACTGCTTTCATATATCATAATTACAATGGAGGAATACATTTTCCCCAATGTAATTTATTGTAAGTAAAATGTATGCATCAAATACGTCTTTACATGCTGGTAGCGAATCCATTGCAAAAAAAAAAAAACATTTCAAAGTTAGTGTGAAGTATCTGGCCTCACCTGCACCTTTATAATGTGGTTTGTTTTAGTGTGTTTGGCCCTAGGCTTGTACATAAGGAATTTATATTTTTTTTTTTCTCGGAGACTTAAAACCCCAGAAGACGTGTCAGTTTGCATTTAAACGCTGCCAGTCTGTCAAGACCACATTTTTGTTGGTTATCATTAAGTTATTAATGTGCAAGTGAAAGGTGGGCACGTTTATGACCTACGGTGTGGAGTCATTGCCCGGCTTTCTGCATAAGAAGAGCTAGATCTCACCTTGTTGTTCAGTGCGTGTGAAATAGTGCTTCATGAGTAATATTCCTTTTTATATTTTTTTAAATATATATTTTACTATGTCATTTTCGACCAATGGAAGGTTTGCATTTGTGCAAATACCTGAAACATTCAAGGAAGGACTGTTACTACAAGTTATCTCCACCTAAAGAATTAAACCACATGTTTATAGGGGACTTCAACTATTTGTAAATGCAGTTTGTGTAATTTTGAAAATTCTTTATATTAACGATTTACGCGTGGCAGTCAGATAACTCGGATAACCTAAGATTTGTTAGAGGTGGTTAAAGCTGTAGTTTGTATGAGGGAAAGTGTGCATTTAATCATGTCAATTTACTTGTATGACTTCAAATAACTTATTTTAGTTCAGAGTAAACTTGGAGACAGTTATTTTAAGGGTGAAATCATTTGAGTTTAACATTCATTTGTCGAGTGTCATTTTAATCCTTATTCAATTTGCTAACTTTTTTCTCTCTTGAATTTTCTTGGTAATTTTGCAGGCGGAAGTTTTATTCGTGTTATAAGATTTACTTGTAGTTTACAGCCTCAACCGAGACACTAGGGGCACGACAGGCTGGCGCTGGGAGAGGGTGAACAAAGGCTTAGGAATGTGGGGATTTTTCAGGGAGTTGCAATGACGTACTTTGAAACTGACTGCTCTCCTAGTTAATGTATCACTCTGCCGACAGCGGGAATTTTATTAAATATACGTCTTAATTTGAAGTGAAATATTTGTTTAACAAAAATAATGATACGTCATTATTTGTTATCAACTTTAGTTTGCACAGGTTTTAAGGTGTAATTTTAATTGTTTTGGCCTTGGTGAATTGAGAGTTCTCGGATGTTTGATAGTGGGGGACTAGTTCCCGCCCACCATCTTGGTGGCTGCCGAGAACGAGTTCCTCACCCCAGTCTTCTTACAGTCAGTCTGTTGTTAGGACATGTTTTGCTGAGTAAAGAAAGGACGTGGCACTATGAGGGCGAAGTGGCAGTATCGCGATAGGCATTGCGGTTAATTAACGTTCTTATTTTTATTTATCTCCAACAGTTTTGGTGGTTACGCAAACCGTGGTAACGGCAGTTACGATGTAGGGATGACGAAATGTATTTTTTTTTTTGTGCTTTCCGCACCCCAGAACTCTATCAAAACATCACTGCCATAATGTGTTAGTCAATATTTCGGCTGCCACGCACATTTTATCTGCAACAGTGTTAGTGTTCATTTGAGGATTAAAAGTAATGTAACGGCCAGGAACTTCACCTCTTTCATTTGTTAAGGGCTCGAACCCACACAAACTTATCCTATATTTTAGAGGTGTTCTATCGGCAGGTGTTAGGCCCGGGAGCAAATATGGGCGTGCATTGCACATTTTTTCAAATGAATTAAAAAACATCAGTACCACCACATAAGTAAACTATAATTTTCTTTATGTACGACTACTTTTCACCACTGTAGAAACATTTTTATTAATGAACTTTATTTGTTAAACCAATAGTTTCGCACAATGAGAAGTGATTCTTAATATTTACACTTCATGTTTTGTACTGGCCAAACTATTGCTGATGTACATTTTACTGTTGATGTATGTATTTAGAGACGTTCGTAGTAGTCCTACATAAAAATATATTGTTGGTTACTTTTAGATTAAGTATAGGGTAGATTAGGTTCTAACGTTTACAAACCTATTTTAACCTAACATAACCTAACTTGACTTAACCTAAAAACTTAATCTTACCTTACAATTTTTTTTTACGTAGGACTTCTAGTAACGTCTTTAGAAACATTTTAAATAAGGAGTCCTACGTTAAAAACAATTTTGTTAGATCAAGTTAGTTTTCAAGTGAAGTACATTAGAGATGTATTATGTCCAATTGGTGGCATGAAATAAAAAGGAGTGGATGGGTTTTATTTTTCTGTTCGATGCCACTTTATAGTATCGAGTGGTAAAATTAAATTAGTCTGCTCATTTTTTTACTTTACAATACCAGCTGGAGATATAACAATTTTTCTAACTATGCACTCCTGGAAACCCAGACATTCGCTTGGATTCGCTGTGCAACAAAGTCCTTCAACTTCTATTTGGCTTGAGTTGAAATATTATAACTTGCATGTTGCATGTATTTTATTTCAATGAAATACAAATCTTTTAAATGCTATGTTTTATTTATAAACTGTAATATATTCGCTTATTAAGCTACCTGATAGAAAATGAATGGCTGGTCAAGTAAGACACATACCTAAGTAATTTAATTGCAATTTTCACAGTGCGCATATTGACTAGTGCATGATAAGTTGCATGGAAAGAATACAAATCTTTTATTATATGCAGCATTCATAGTTTATAAAAAAAATTGAAGAAAGGAATAGGGTTTGAGAATTTTACACATGAATTTTGGATAAGTATTTGCAATTTTTTCCAAAAAAAAAACATCTTGTTGGGAAAATGATTACCATATTCATTAAGTTGACAAATATGATTAGCTAAGGATTGGTACTTCGTAGTTTTTTTATATTGACTTCCAACAAACTGTACATTCTATTAGCACTCTTAATTGCCTGCCTGGTGTAATGCTTATTTCTCTACAACGTGGGAAAGGCAAAAATATTTTGAAAGCTGTGTGAAGGATAAACAGGCACATAATGAAGATAAAACATGTTTTGGCAAGGAAGTGACATATTTTTGCTACAACTTATTGACTTATACCTTGTTTTTATTAATTCACAAAGTTTTTAAATAATTAAAAATGAAATGTTATTTATGTAATCACAAATTTCAAATTTTTCCATCATGTTCAGTAAATTTTACTGATATTGTACTACTGTTTCTCTATCTGTAACGTTGTACAGGCTCCATATTTAGGTAACTGGCACTCGTGGCAACATAAACTTGACTCCAAGCTCCTTTTTTCAACGCATGTTTTATGTTCGGTTACTTCCATTAAACAGTTTGTTAATATAAACTTGTCTATCTAAATTGTGCAGCTGGCCACAATCAACAGTAATAACAAACTGGAGAGAGTACAGATGCGGCACTGTGTCTGTGCTCAGGCAGAGGAGACAATTTCTCTCGTGGTAAATATAAAGAATCACTACTCATGTGAAAACTAACAAAAAGACTGCAGAAATGTACTATTTTCAATTCATTACACTGAATAATAACAGAAATTAGTAGTTGCAATTATGCCTACTATCTACCAAATTGCTAGTGGGAGGGCTATGAAGATCAGGAAAATTGTGGGGTAAGAATACGTAAAATAATAATAATAACCGGCTGAACTGTACTATTTACTAGTTATTTCTGTGAAATATAGCTGAAACAAATAGCCGCCAGTAATAAAAACGCCTACATTTTAAAAAGTCTGTAGTGGTAAAGGGATGTTAAAATCTGGGAAATCACAAATGCACAATATTCATTAGAAGAATATAAATACACAATAACAAAAGCTATTTTAACTCATTCTAGCACGACAGGGTTGGAAAACCGGGAATAGTCAGGGAATTTTAGTGGCCTGAAAAAGTCAGGGAATAGTCAGGGAATATTCCCCACCCCATCTCCTTTTTCGGACATCGAAAAGCAATAGTTAAAATCAGTTAAAATGAGGCCTACATGAAAGGAAAGGAGTAGCTCGGACTGGCAAGCGTGAAGACGCGGCTGGTGCCTTTCATCGGACATCACGGTACAATAATCCCGGGGAAGAAAGCCATAAGTAGCTGGGCCCGCTGCGTCACATACGCCACTTTAATCTATTCAGTTGTTTACTGCTCGACGCTTCCTGCTGATGCGGAAGGCTGATAACGTGTTGCCTTCGGCTTTTTTTAGGTGCAGGGCTCTCGCCTCTCTTAGGCCCCCCCTCCCCCAGATGCTTCCTTCTGATGCAAAAGGCTGATAACATGTAGTAGTTTTTTTTTTTTTTTACATGCGGTATACTCCGTTAGTGTGAAAAGTAGCTACCGGCTTGAGCTATCTATTGTAACATGAGAAAGCAAACTTGCATCCTTCCATGCTGTTTTCTTTCTTTCTTGTTGTTTTCATCAACTTTAATTTGTAACACAAGGTCGCCTATTGGAAAGAAGGGATGGTAGAAAAGGCGGGTGGAATTCTATTGTAAGAGCAACAGTGTGTGCTTGCTTGTGAATAAGATGGGTGAGGTGTCAAAGGGGAAGAACTTAATATGGCTGGAGATAGAAGAGGAACCCCTCTGGGGGGGGGGGGGGGGATGATAGCTTGGAGGTTGTAGAGTTACAAAAAACTGATTAAAGTACTGCTTTACATGGGTACAGCCACAAGCACACTTCACAGGATCTCTCAGTGAGTACCTCTACAGTACTCATACAATTACAATGTTTCAAGGAATTTTTTTTTGTGTAATCTTGTATAGTACTGGGCTTATTTATGTAGTATGTAATCATTAAATATGTTTATTATGGGATGAAAATTTTCTCCACACATAATTTAATTGTGTACTACATGAAATTGTAAATTTAATTTCCCAATGTAACAATTGTATTATTCTGAATTTTTGACATCAATTTAAATTAATTACTTGAGTTGCAACTGTCTGTTGTAATTTTGTTTTAATCATTTTATTTCAACATGCAGGATTATAGTATGCAAAGTATGTTGTTTATATTGCGTAAACTATGTAATGTGCGACGATTTTGTTGTTGGTTGTGCTCGCGACCCGCGTTTGGTTATGATAAGAGGTGTCGTTGCTCTGTCTCTTACGTGAGTAATGCTGGATGATTGGGTTCGTATTAAGTAATGTTGTAGTATGCCCGGCTAGCTCTAATTGAAATAAAATAACAAAGGAGTTTCTTTTTAAATCGGCCTAAGGGACTCACGCACTGCGGGTTGCGTCACGAGAGGTAGATACTTAAAGTTTCTTTCGACGAAAATAATAGGCGCTTCCTCCGGCGGCTTTTGATCTGTCACGACGTTAATTATGTTGCAGGTACCGGCCGCGATCACCCGAAAAGTCCACCCACCGGTGACCCCGAGCTCGCTGTCCACCGTCCTTACAAACCCGACGACGAAGATCCCGACAATTGTCCTCCCGAGTTCACACACACCCGGCTCGTCTTAAGACTTAATTATTAGTGCACCGCGTCTCGCAACTTTGCTCTCCTGGGCGGCGTCCCCTTCCCGCCCCACCGGACTCATGGGGACGGGTAGGTTCCCCCGACCAATCAGAGCGAAGACCTGGCCCGAACATTGCGTGCGTCCCTTGTAGTAGCTCCGTATTTATTTAAAATCAAATTAAACATGGGCACATTCTCACGGCAATTACAAATAAAACACTTAGCCTAATTACTACTTGCTATCTTCAATTAATATAATTCTAGTTCAAATTACGTACGTTACACGGGGCCTGTTGGGGGAGGGAAAAAGGAGAAGAAATGTGTAGGCGAGAAAGAAAGAGAGAGGATTGTATGGCAAGGGGACAGGGGGAGGTAGGGCGCCCCCTTCTAGGACAGCATGTGGTAAGGCCCACGCATCATTTGCTCTATTGTCGCCAGACCGGCGGGCAATTATCACTCTTAAAAACTATAATCATTATACATAAAATTATCTTAATGTTACTAGTATAATCGAGTCTGTGACATTCCACAGGTTAAAACGATACTAGACACGATACCTCTGTGATAATATTAGTAATATTCATATTTTCTAGTGTTTTTATACTGGCCTATCATAGGATCCCACAGACCCCTCACAATCAATACTGAAGTTCAAATGGATGGCAATATGTTACATATGACAATAAAGGCCCCTTCATTACAATCAATCATCATAATTAACCTAAACTACATTAATTTATATATATAAAAGTATCAATAAAATAGGGCCGTCACAAATGAATCTGTGTTTCCTGGGGTAAGAAGTTTTTACACAAATATTTTATTCATGTAGTAGGCCTTTTAATTTGTTGGTTATGAGAAGCCATAAGTTAGGTATTACTGTAAATTTTTTACAGTCAAAATGTACTTTCAGTTCTAATTTTTATATTATTATAGGCATACTTAATAAACTTGCAAAAATAGAGCACACAGAATATGTTGTTGGTGTGTTTACAAGCAATCAGTGTTTTCTGAGGCATATATTTATCATGCAAATATTACAAATCGTAGAAGTATTTTGGACACACATAATTGCAGCAAATGGTTTGTCACACACAACCGGACAATACATGCAGACAAGCAAAAGGATGCTTTTGGTTGTTTACTTTTCTGTTTGTCTGCATGTATTGTCTGGTTTTCTTTGACTCACAGTTTGCTGCTATGGCGTTTATCCATAATATTTATTTGATTTTCAACTTGCCCCATCGCAAGAATGGTTTAGAAACAACACAAATTTTTTATTAGTAGTACATTAAAACTTGTACTATGTGCAAAGTGCATTGAATTGGACAAAGAAAAAATGATTTCTTTTATAAAGCATAAAAGATTGGGTTAAAATTATTAGGTCAGGGAAAATTTTCAATTTGGGTGGGAAAAGTCAGGGAATTATATACCCAACAGTTTGTACCCACCCTGAAAACAAAACCGTAGTAAATGCATGCAATTTACCTATTGCACTAATTTACTAGTATACCACATTAACTCTTTTGCTGCGGAATAAAAAATTTTTAATTGTGCCAAGATAGTGTAAAAAATTATTAAAAAAACCTTTTTTTTTTTTTTGTAATTAGTTTATTTTTGGTTATTTTTAAGCGAGAAAACGATGTATCTATGGTTTACAAAGTCATTTAATTCTATCTTCGACTGAAGTCACATGTCGCAGTTTAGAAATATTTTGTATATTCGACTATAGTCGAATGTCGCAGCGAAGGAGTTAAAAAGATTTTTAACTGAAATACATGTGGACAAAATACGTTGCATTTTAATTCATGTTGTACTCATAATGTACCAGTGTTACACATCTTCAATACCCATTCCACACCCTATTTAAACACATTCTAACGCCAATAGAAGTTGTACAAAGATACAAAATAAATAAATATTTAATAAATGCTGTATGCATGTTTGGCAGATATTAGGTCCTACCGTAACTAAAACATCATAATTATTGTTCACTACCCCTACGAATCCAAACGCACATGGTGCACGCTTGTTTCACTAAAATAAAAAGAGAAATGCCTGAAACAAAATTTTTTTACTTTCTCAACTCGGTGGTGGCTACAGAATGTTCACCAAGATCAGTAAATGATGCATTTGGCCCCCTTTTGTCGAGGTACGTTCATGGACATCTCTCTGCCACCATGCACGTTGTACGCATAACGTATTCGCTCCTGTGTCTCAATCAGTGAAATTCAACTAATAATTATGAACCACGAGAGTTCCAAATAAAAAAGCTATAAAACACTCACTATATACGCCACTAGCACGCAGTGAAGCACTTTTACTTGCAAGTATAATTTGTAATGCACACCGTCAAGTTCTCCCTGAATACGTACAGCTACCGCCACGAAAACACATGTCAGAAGCATGACAGTTTTTCTACCGCTGAATTTGCTGACTAAAGAACAGTTGCGAAAAGTATTATCGCTAGTTTCACTAGATAACTCTAGGAACGCTAGTACCGCATAAACATTCATCATGGTGACCCGGTAAAACACGGGAGTCTGACGTAGAATTTCTATGAAAAACTGCACATTTCAGAGTAAGTAAACTACAATTTTCTTTACATACAATTTACATACAACTACTTTCCATCACTGTAGAAACGTTTTTTATTAGTAAACTTTACCTGTAAAACCAATAGTTTAGCTGCTACACGATGAGTAGTGATTCTTTATATTTACATCTCTCATTTATAAAATACTGCTGTTTTTTGTATTTGGTTAGGTCTGCAGTACAGAGCTGTAGTTAAAAATTTTACCGAGAGATTGCCATGGGAGTTAACTTCACTAAGAAGAGGAAGCGCAGTTCATTCACTGTTTGTCATTTATGAATACCATTAAAATATTGTGAAGTAATTGGTATTATGCAAATTGTTACATTTTACAATTGCCAACCTTTCTATATTGAATTACATGTTACCAACAAATATCAATTATTTTTTATTTCACACATTATGAAAGTTTGTTATTTATTATTATTGCTGTTAGTGCATCGTTGGACATGGTAATGCGACTGAATGGAACTTGAGTTTTTTAATAACGTGTCATGTGTTTGCCAGTGTCGAATTAGTGATTCAAATTCTAATACAACATGCTCACATTACGTTTTCTTAACTGCAATAATGTGTCTTGAAGAAATCAATAGTCATGCACAGAGCCCACATTATGTAGACTTCAACTCGCAGGTTTTTATGTCTTAAGACTACTATTGATTGTTGCAATTATTCAACCCTCGTGTATTTAATGAGTAGATATTGTAGATAACATTTATCAGCTTGAACATTGTTCATGCCTATGTAAGTAAAACCACATGGCAATATTCACTTGTAGCAGAAACACACAAGCTGGCTTAAAATAGAAGTAAAGAAGGGCTTTTTTAGAATGCTCACTTTATCATATACTGCCTATACAATACAGGATCGTTCAAAGCTGATGTTACGACAATACTATACAGGCCTGCTAGTAAATAGCCTTTGGGGCACATTCATGGATCCACAACTGCATATGCTGTCTTCAGTTACCATTACGACATCTTGAGCAGCCTGAACAGGAGCAGCAGCAGCAAGGATGCAAAAATAAAGTTCATACAGCTGTGATCAAACAGTCATTTATAGATACCAAGCGTTATTAGAGGTGTCAAATAATGTACAACCCATGTTGACATATAGTTTTTAAACATTGTTTGTGTAAAATGAGCTGTTCCTCGTGAATTAGTGCAAAAATGCTACTAACTAAGTCGTATATTCCACTGCAACGTACACACAGGTGTAAATTTGTCGTTACACCCATGGTCAAGTAAGACATTTGGTCATGTAAGACAGTGACTGCATCTCTCAATGATGACATGGACACTATTATAATATCATATATGGCCACTTGTTCCAAGCAAACTCGTAGTATCAACGCTTGAGGGGTACGGATAGGTAAGATATAGAGCGAACGACTAGAATACTCAAAATCATCGATCAAAGCTGTGAGGCCTACTTACAATTTAATGGGACTTGTTGGTCAAGTATATGTATTATTAATGGCCGTCTATTTTTACAGCACTAGGTGGTAAAATACTTTGGTTTACATTAAAAAATAACAATTAACATTTTTTTACATTTTTAATTATGGTAATATCCAGGTCTCTAATAACTGAATTTCAAAAATTGTCTGGTTTTTGTTTTTAAATCATTTTACTATCTGAAAACCTCTCATGCAGGTGTTTATGGATGTTAAAATTATTTTCAATCAAAATGTGAGCATTTTTTACATTCAGTTCTTATTGAGACTTGAATATTATCATATTAAAAACTGTGAAATTTTAAGTTTTCTATTTTTATGAATTTTGTGGTTTCAAGCTACGTATTATTTTCTAAGAATGGTTTTGAATTTTTCCTTGAAACTTCCACCAAGTGCTGTATAAATAAACATCCGCTTATAAAATATCTACTCAAAAAAAATTCCATTGAATTATGATAAGTAGTTCAGATTTTATCGACCATTGAGTATTCGAGTTGTTCGCTTGTCATCTTGCCTTTCCATACACCATAAGCATGGTGATGTATTTATTGACTCTAATCAACAAACATTTAAAATTATATTGCTTTATATAAGGAAACGAGACCAACAAGCTGTTAGCAACTTTTTCAGTGTTTTACAACAAATCATATGTTCATAGTGTGGCGGGTCAATTATTCTTGTTTAATTTAAGTTCCCACTCACAGTTTATTATGCTTCATAAATATCGTTTTTCGACACAAGAAAAACACAAGTGTGAAGTTAACCTTTACATTAGGCCTACTTCCTAGCAGGATCTTTACACAAATGAATAAAGGTACCAACGCTATTAGTTTGTTGCAAATTGTAATTATTTTGTTCAGACGAAAAAATAAAGTTACATACACGAATTGTACATTACAATTCCCGCACTCAAGCAAGATCGCTGGCGAAACTTCCCGAGGTTCAGGCTGTAGTCACTCATTCCCGGGTATTTTAGGCTTCAAAACAAATGTCTCCCGCAACTCCGAAAAGAAAAACAAACTTACTTTTCTTTCACTGAAAAATAATGTGCCCACAAAAACTTATTTCCACATTTTACATGCGACGTGGACGGCAAACATCTTCCCACCGCGCGGGGTCGCCAGGCCTACACAACCTGCCACCTTCACAACCTCCAAGCAAATAGACCACAGCCAGGCCCGTGCATCCTCTCGCCAACGATCTTTTACAGATTCCTCCGCCACACTCCAATATCTTCTACTTATATCCAGAGCAAGAAAACGTTACATATAGAAATATTGTCGGCTGAAAAAACCATTCCACGGACAATAGTTAAATAAGAAAATTAATCGTAACTGACAGAATGAGCTATAAAGGATTTTTAGAAATACATGAAAATAGTTCCACATTCTCATTGTATGAATACTGTTGCTTTCAACTTATACACTACAGCCCCTTTACACATTGACAATGTTTATAACATGGTATAAAATAAAGAAAAACGAAAATTCAAGTAAAGGTCAGGCACACAACCATTTCACAACCCCCCAGTTAAACTGATGTACAATTTCAATCAATTACAGTAATAAATTTTACTACGTTTAACTCAACACTTGCAAGGTTAGGCTGGTTAACCCCAAAAATTTGCAGTAGTCACTCCCTTATAGAAAAACATAGGTTAAAATACCTAAACAAGTTACAAATGGTTACCCTTTTACCTTTTGTATCACCAATAGTAAAGGCGTCAGCAGATGCCACCATCAATTCTTATATTGAGTTTATTTGACATAGATGCACAACCAACCACAAACAAAAAAAAAATCTTAGATAAGCTTGGTGCTACTTAGGTATATCACCTCTCTTCCTTAGACTAAATAATTTTACACATGAAACAAAAACAAAGCACTAGGTATTACTTACAGCAAATATCCACCAATGTTTAATTTACACAATGCCAGAGTTCATGTGTGTCACAGTTTTCAGTCAATTGATTATATATATTTTGTTGCTAAATACTAACATCCACAAAAACATCCTACCAGACAAATCATTTTAACCCAATATAACAAGGGAACAAAAACCATACTGACAATGGTACACATAAAACAGAGATCAAACCCCTACGTGTATATTGGAATGTGTGAGCAGGTAGTAATTTCCTGTCTCCAATCATCAACATGTCTGTAGCCTACTGTGCAAGCATCCAAACATTAATTGAAAGTCATAGGGTGCTCAACTAGCAAACACAAACAGATATTTACCAGACTGAAGTAACCCACATCTGAGAATGGCGAACAAAAGGAACTTTAACACTGTTACTGACTTATATACGGTTTTAGTAGGTACTGGTTGAAAACTCCACAAACACCACCACCATCTGTTAGGTGCCCCAACTCCCAAGCATTCTTCCCAACTTCCCTGAGTAATCTGAATGGCCCTTCATAGAGTGATCCCAACTTCTTCGTTTCCTTCAATAGGAAATCACTGTTCCCGCAGACTCTGAGGAGTACTAGGTCCCCTAACCTAAAATTGTTAAAACATTTTTTCTGCTGTGCCTCTCTCCTCAAGGCAGCATGCTTTAGCTTAAGCCTAACCTCTTCGACTCTGTCCACTGACTGGTTCTCTACTTCCTCTGGAAAGTTGAACTTAAGCGCTAAGCTATCCCTCTGAATTTTCCCGCTCGTAAGTTCATTTGGTGAATAACCTGTGCTGCTATGGACGTGTTCATTAAGGAATTGATTAATTAACGGCATAGCCTCAGCCCACTACTATATTTGTTACTGCAATAGGTCCGCAGCAGCCTCCCTATCTCTCTCATCACCCGCTCACAAGGATTACCCTGAGGATGTCGCACTGAACTGTAGATTACATTTACTCCCTTCCAAGCCAGCTCCCATCTCCAAACGTCCGCCGTGAATTGAGTGCCATGGTCACTCAAAATTCTCTTAGGTACACCAACCTTTTCAAAGTAATAGCTAAGTGACTTGTGAACACAGGCAGCCGCTGTGGCCTTCTTTAACGGGTAACAATACACTAATTTAGAGAAAACATTCAATACCACAAAAATATACTGCACTCCTCCTCTGGACTTTGGTAAGGGGCCATACAAGTTCACTGCTAAAAGGTCGTCAGGTCCTGATGGAACAATAGGCTGCCATTTTCCCTCCCAGCTACGATTGGGAAACTTTGATTTCTGACTTATATCACAACTACTGATGATCTTCCCGATTGATTTTTCCATGTTCATCCACTAATAACTATTGCTAGCAAGCCAGAACACCTTTTTGTCCCCGAAATTCCCTGTCGATCGGTGGAGATGCCACACCAGCTGGCTAACCTAACCTTTCGGTACACACCCTATCCTAGGCTTCTCCTCCATCACCAATTCCCCCTCCTCAACTATAGTTCTACTAAGCAGATCTGCATCTTTGTTCTCCCTTCCTGAAATGTTAACAATTTCTAAATTATATTCCTGCAGAGCCAAGCACCATCTAGTTAATCTGCTCCCCATCAACTTGCAGGATTGCAAGAATGTTAATGAACGGTGGTCCGACAAAATAATGACCTTGCTGCTAACACCAAATTTCTCAGCTTTTCTAGGCTCCACACCACCGCTAGACACTCCTTTTCAGTTACAGTGTAGGCTTTTTCTGCTGCCTTCAAGCTCCTGCTCAACATTGCCACTAATTGCTCTTCCCCCCCTCATTTCTCTGGAAACACTTAGCCCCCACGCCATAGCCTGATGCATCTGTATTCAGGTAGAATACCTTATTGAAATCAGGGTGACTGACTACACAGTTCTCAACAAACAGATCTTTCGCCCAACTGAAACTGCTCTCACACCCACTGGTCCAACTCCACACACAGTCCTTTTTCAATAGTTCTAGCAGTGGTGCCACTACATCCGAAAATTTCTCCGCAAAACGCCTGTAAAAATTGCACAACCCTAAGAATCCTCTCAACTCGTTCACATTCTTAGGACGAGGAAAATCTCTGATCACCCCAACCTTCTCTGGGTCAGGCCTAATGCCCTCTGCACTTAACCTAAACCCCAGAAAGGTCACTTCCTTCGTAAGAAACATGGATTTTGACAGTTTCAGAGTCACATTCACCTCTCTCAGTCTACACAATAGTTGTTCCAAAATTTCCAAGTGTTCACTGAAACTCTCTGTGGTAATTAGTACGTCATCTACATATGTTCGAAGCCTTGATTCTAACTCTGGCCCTAGAGAAACATCCATCGCCCTGAAAAATTCTCCTACACTATTAGGGAAGCCAAATGGCAACACCCTGAATTGGTACGATCTACCCTTGTATAGGAAGGTGGTGTACTTCCTGTCTTCCACATGGAGTGGCACTTGCCAATACCCCTTTACAAAATCAGTGGTACTTATGTACTTGCACCCCAGAAACGAGTTGAATAACTGATCCGGCTCTACTGGGCTTTGCCTGTCAGGAACTATCGTATTCTTAAGCGCTCGAGAGTCAACACACAACCTAACACTCCCATCCTTTTTCTTGGCACAAACAAGAGGGTTAACAAAAGGGCTGTTCCCTCTCTCGATGATTCCACTGTTCTCCATATCCCTTATTTGTTTTTCTACCTCCTCTCTGCACGACCAAGGAATTGGATAGCTCCTACCTTTGAACGGAGTGTTGTTCACCATAGGGATCCTAGCGACGTACTCAGTGGTTAAGCCAGGTTCACCTCTAAACACATCTTTGAACTCCATCAATAATTCCCTTAGCTGCCTCCTTTCATCCTCACTTCCCACTTCGCATAACCCTAAGACCTCAGCTAGTTCCTCCTCCCATCTAACAGTAGAAATATTCTGCACTTTCATCTGGCACTCTCCTACAGCTTCTCCTAATTCTTCTTCCAGCTTCCCTTCCTCCCAATCTTCTAAACATTGTATTTTCAATACACCTGGGTCGCGGTCACGACCATAACTGCTACTCAGCATACTGTAAAGTTCTCCCTTTATACAAATCGTCCCAGTGACAAAGTTAACAATGACATTATGACTGTGCATGAAATCAATACCTATTATTATTTCCTTAGTCAGCATCGGTATTACCAGGCAACTAGCTCTATATGTTTCATCCCCCAATTGGAAGTCTAGGAAGACCTGTTTGTTCACTTTCTTGCTTTTTCTCCTCGTCGCCCCAATTACAGTCAATTGTGGGACTGGCAATAATGGATAGGTGAACCCTCGCTTGTTTAGTCCCAATAAAAACTGTTCAGAAACACCAGAGACCTCAGAGCCTGAATTAAACAGGACAGCAACATCCTGGTTCCCTACCCTGCATGTTAGTTCCGGTACACATACTTTGCTAGGTGTCTGCACTTCCTCCGACAGTAAAAATTCCCTGTCATCTGTAAAAATCGCTGCAGCCATATGGACAGGTCTACCCTCTTTCTGCCCTACAATTTTCTTGATCGCCACAGCCTGGCTGCCTAGGTTGGACGACCCTCCTCGTTTCCCGATTTGGCATGATTGTCATTGCAACTGTACCCCTCTCTTTCATGTGTCCTATCTTCCCCACGCTTACTATCTCCCTGCCCTAAAGATACATCCCTGCGCTCCTCCCCTTCTGCCGTTCCGCCACCATTCTTCCCAGTTCTCTAATTACTTTGCCCTCTACTATTGCTATAACCTCCCCTTCTCCATGGTCTGTTTCCCTGAAAGTTACTATTATGGCTCTGATTATTGCTGAAGTTCCTCTCCTGAGAATATCCAATCTGGTAATGATATCCACCATTTTTCCTGTCCTGACTACCATTATCACCCCCTTGATTCTGTAGTACACTTTCATTTTGTGTTCTCTATGTAAAAAAGATTATTGTATTGACTGATATTGTTTTGTTGATTTTCTGGATAATACTTTCTGGATTAAGTTGTACGAAAATAATATTTTCTGATTATTATATAGTTATCCAAAACTTATTATTTATTCATTTACGCAACATTGGTGACCCCGACGTGATCATACATAATGGACCCTGAAGAAAATGGGAGACCGGAAATAGCGTGAGTTTCTTTACGATGTCCTCCCTTTTGGAAAATGAACCGTAAACTTTGGTTCAGTCAGGTAGAGGCGCAGTTCGTTATTTGTAAAATCACCGCAGATAAAACAAAATTTAACCATATAGTGGCAGCAATGGACACTGAAGTGTTAAATGAGGTTAGTGATATTGTCATAGATCCTCCTTCTACTAATAAGTATGTGGCTATAAAAAATGCTCTTATAGATAGATTTTTGATTAGCGAAGATAAAAGAATGAAATTTTTACTACATGATCTAGAACTAGGTGACAAAAAACCAACTCAGCTTCTCAGACAGATGAAAGAGTTGGCGGGAGATAAAGTTTCTGATACTTTATTGAAATCACTGTGGTTACAACGACTACCAAATAGCACACAAGCAATACTCTCAGCCAGTACTGATACTTTCCCCAAACTAGCAGAAATAGCAGTTAAAATCTCAGAAATAACCGAACTTAATATTTGTACAATTTCCAATCGCATTACTACATACAAAGATTCTAATCCACTTGTTATTACGTCCAATTTAGCGAATAAAATTGAGAATCTTACACGTATTGTAAATAATTTAGAATCAAAATTTAATGATGTTGATCATAGTCATAAACAATTTCGAAGACGATCAAAGTCACCTCCTCTAGAACAACGAAGCGAAGGACAAGGTTTATGTTGGTACCAAGACAGATTCAAGGACGATGCGCATAAATGTTGCCCTCCTTGTAACTGGAATACCAAACAACAGGAAAACTAGAAAACTGTGTAGACGAACGAGGCGGAATCTACACAAATGAACATAACACCGCCTTTTTGTTATTGACAGATCAAGCAAGCTTCAATTTCTCATTGATACGGGCGCAGATGTTTCAGTCATTCCACCGAATCGTAAAGAACTATGTAACAAACAATCTCGAGAATTATATGCTGCTAACGGAACTACTATAGCTACCTTTGGACAAAAGTTGTTGTCACTAGACTTAGGATTACGGCGTTCTTTCAAATGGCCATTCATAATAGCTGATGTGTCTAAACCAATTATTGGTACAGATTTCTTGTCATATTTTGATGTATTAGTAGACATACGACGGAAAAAACTTGTAGACGGTTCGACCTTGCTGGAAACAATAGGTAAGTTAACAACTGATTCTACGCCTCATATCAGGTCCATCGACACTAATATAAAGTATCACAAACTACTCTCTAAATATCCGACACTAATCAGACAAACTATACTACCACCAAAAAATGTACACAAGGTAGAACATTACATTGAAACCTCGGGCCCACCGCTTTACACAAAACCAAGACGACTGGCACCAGAAAAACTACGTGCAGCCAAAGAAGAATTTGAGTTCATGCTCCAACAAGGATTATGCAGACCATCTAACAGCCCTTGGGCTAGCCCACTACACTTGGTTAAGAAGAAAAATGATGATTGGAGACCTTGTGGAGATTATCGAAAATTGAATACAGTCACACAACCAGATAGATACCCCATTCCCTTCATTCATGACTGCAACAGTATACTGCACGGCACTTCTGTTTACTCGACAATCAATCTAGTAAGGGCATATCAACAAATTCCTGTACATGAAAAAGATATTCCTAAAACTGCTATAATCACACCGTTTGGTTTATTTGAATTTCCATACATGACATTTGGTTTATGGAATGCAGCACAAACCTTTCAATGTTTCATGAATGAAATTCTCCAAGGACTAGAATTCTGTTTTGTTTATATTGATGACATCCTTGTGGCATCAAAAGACGAAGATGAACATTTAGTACATCTAACAGAAATTTTCGAAAGATTACAAAAGTATGGCATCGCCATAAATCCGAACAAGTGTGTATTAGGTGTCACGGAAGTACTCTTTCTGGGTTTCAAAATCTCTGCAGCAGGAGTTGAACCATCCAACATTAAAGTGGATGCAATCATCAATTGCCCTCAACCACATACCGTTGAACAACTACATAAATTCCTGGGAATGGTGAATTTTTACCATCTTTTCATTAAAGGAGCTGCCAGCATTCAAATTCCATTACATGAAATCATAGTGGAAAATCAACATAGAAAACATACTCTTATCAACTGGACTCAGTCGACACTTGAAGCTTTCAAAGAACTAAAACAGGTGTTGGCATCAACTACTATATTAAGACACCCTTCTCCAAATTCTCAACTTGTGTTGATAACTGATGCGTCAGAAACAGCAGTGGGAGCAGTATTACAACAAACAGAAAATGGTGAAGAACAACCTCTAAGTTTCTGTTGAGAACTTAGTTTGTAGTGCTGCCGCCAAGTAGCAGCAACAAGCAGTGATGTGAAACTAAAACTTCTATGTGTTCCACTAGACTTTGAATGCCGCGCAGCAGAGAGAAAACATTTTGTTGGTACAATTGTTTATATTTATTAGTAGCAATGTCTTGTTGTTTGCATTACGTGCGTATGTTTTCAATCTTAGTACGAAGTTTTTATCGCAGTTAGGAAAGCAAGTAAATACATTGATGAGCATTAAATAGAAGAATTTCATTTATTATAATTTCAACAAAACAGTTTCTTTTCAAGGAGTCTTTCTCCGTGTCAACGAAGATATAGCACCTATGACAGAGAACTGCTTGCCATTTACTTAGCTATTACACATTTTTTACCTTATAGAAGGCCGAACTTTGAAGATACTTACTGATCACAAACCATTGACTTTCGCTTTTACACAAATATTAGATAAAGCCAGCCCATGACAAACGCGCCAATTGTCATTTATTTCAGATTTTCAACAGATATTCGTTACATTCCTGGCAATTCTAATACAGTAGCAGATGCATTGTCTCGCATACAAGAAATTTTGTTTCCTTCACCTTTGGATTATGACGAATTGTGTGTTCAACAAGACGACGAAGATTTACAGCGTTCACTAAAAAATCCTTCGCTTCGCATGGTCAAAATCAAACTACTAGAATCAGATAAGGAGATTTATTGTGAGACATCAAATAACGTCATCCGTCCTTACATTCCAACTATACTACGACGCAAATTATTTGAAAGTATCCACAAATTCAGTCATCCAGGTATTAAGGGTTCACAAAAATTGGTAACTAGTAAATATTTTTGGCCAGGAATGAATTAATATGTCAGACTGTGGACAAAAAACTGCATCTTTTGTCAACAGATTCATTTCTTCAATCACTACGTACTACTATTTTTAAATTCAAACCAGTACCCACCTCAAGACGCACTACCAAGACAACATTCGTCCATCCTGAACTTCAACACGCATCACATGTTTTTGTTCGTCACGACGCTGTGCGCACTTCACTACAACCTCCTTATGACGGACCTTACCTCGTTTTAAAACGTCAAGAAAAATTCTTCGACATATAAGAGGGAAGAGGTAAAAAACGACGCATCTCCATAGATCGTCTTAAACCTGCTTTTATGGAAGTTTTACAAAGGGAAACTCAGAAAATCAGTTCAACTACGAACAAGACCAACAATGATATGATCTAAAGTACAGCTATAAAAAACTCATCAAACGCAAGCACTGATACACGCATACACAAAGAGACACTTTCTCGTTCAGGATGACTCATATCACGTCCTGTAAGATTTTTAAATACCTTATGATTATTTTCACTTATTCTTTTAATAAGAGGTGGAATGTTGTAGTACACTTTCATTTTGTGTACTCTATGTAAAAAGATTATTGTATTAACTGATATTGTTTTGTTGATTTCTGGATAATACTTTCTGGATTAAGTTGTACGAAAATAATATTTTCTGATTATTATATAGTTATCCAAAACTATAATTATTTATTCATTTACGCAACACTTCTGTTGTTGCCAGTTGCCTCCTCTCTGCTCCCTGAGGGCGTTGATCCGGTCTAACTCCTTCAGCACCTTGCGTAATTGTTCTGCGGTGGACACATCTTTACCTACCAAAGCCTCTCGTACATTTTCAGGAGTTTGTGAGTAAACTAGGGTTATGATCTCTTCCTCACTAAAGGGTATGTCATAATACTTAATACGCTCAACTACATTACTCAAGTGAGCCTCTACCTGTCCTGCCACACACTTACCTTGGTATAGGTTTGCTCTGTCAATGCCCTGTATTCTTTTGTCCCAATATTGACTAACAAATTCACTCTCAAAGTCACTGAAACTACTAATTCTATTTTCGCTTAGGCGCAGCCAGTTTTCCTCTGCCCCTACAATGAACCTCTTGGCCACAATTAATTTTTCCTCTCCTGAACACTCGTAGAATGAAAAGAAATCATTCAACCTGTTTAGGTGCTTTCGTGGGTGAGTACGGTCTTGCCCTGAAAATTTAGGAATATCCCGTTCATGATATGGTTGTGCAAACCTCATACTTCTACAATCATTGCCAGCTTCGCACCCCCCAGGTATCCGTGCCCCCTCTAAGGTTTCTAACCTCCGGTTAAGTTTACTAACCCCTTCTTCCGCACTATTTACTCACGGCTCCCATGTGGTTTGTATTTCGTCCCTCAGTTGTGCAAGAGATTCCTCCCTAGCGAGACTCTCACTTCCAATGTACGCTCTGGTTGTGACCAAGTCTTGTTTTACAAGAGCAATTTCCCCCTGACTACTCGCAGTTGCCAATTCTAGTGTAGTTAGTTGTTCCCCCATCCTGCCCGTTTCTCTAGCCTGGTTTCTCATATTTTCCTCTAAATTCTCAACCGTTTCACTGGCCGTGGATTGCCCTAGCATCACTGTCCCTACTCTATTCTCTACCCTAGACAGCCGTTCAGCATAGCGACTTTCAAATGCATCCTGCCTTGCTAGAAGATTCTCAAAATCCCCTTTGACTTCCGACCTAAATTCCCCTAGTTTGACATTCTGCTCCTGAAACATTACTTTTATTAAAGTGGCAAGATCCTGGCTTACTTCACTAGTTGGTGGAGGTGTTCCACTAACCCCCCCCCCCCCCCCCCCC
>PNEQ01054125.1:0-28601 GCA_003012365.1 Medauroidea extradentata | reverse complement strand
TAGCTGCCCATCATTATCCTTTTAAGCAACAGATATTTTATATAACAATTTAAAACAGTAACATTGAAATAAATACATATAAACTAAGTTGCGGATGCCATATTTGACTATTTGAAAACTTACACTTAGTAATAATAGTATTAATAATTATTATTATAAAACACCAAAAATATGGATAAAAAGACCAGAAAAACTATCACGTAAAAAAGGAAAAGTGGCCTTCACAGCAGAAAAAAGTGCAGATTGTGAAGAGAGAAGTTTAATACTGTATCATACTCAGAACATTTTCACTGACTTTCTACTCTCTTAGGGTCATTTTCCCTGACTCACAGGGTTTCAAAACATGTTTCCCTGACTTTCACTGACTTTCCAGGTCTGTGGGAACCCTGAGGTGGCACAATGGTAACACATTGGACTTGCACTTGGCAGGACGTGTCACTTCTAATGAACTCAGTGTCGACGAGATGTAAAGGCCACGTGCCTTACCGTCTTCGTTTTCTTATTGTAACCTATTTTACATATTTTATATATTTAACATATAGTCAATTTTAAAAAAATGAATACTTCTGTAGCTGTACCATCGGCATTAGTGAATTTGTTATGGAACAGTCACGCATATTGTTATGTTTACCGACTTAATAACCTAACTGCATTTCTGGTCGCAAAACAAACTGCAGCCAGTTTTGGCATACCTGACTAACACGATTTTTTTTTTCCGATTCAAAGTGTCATCAATACACAAACCTAAGAATGTAACACACAGGACATGATTAATATGGCAAAATTTCTGTTGAAAGCAGCAAATACAATGTTGGAGCAGCAAATAACGTACATTACTCACACAGTAGAATACTTACATTATGAAAATTACTAAATGCTCTTTGCATACTTCTTGTCGTCTTTTCTTTCATCTGCGTTCTTTAGTTTTGGTTAATGAAGATGTGTTGACCGAATTCCAGTTACAAAGCCAATATGTTAACTTCATAAATAGCTTTGTAAATATGGCTATGTAATACTATTTACTTTACATGACCTGTCCAATATCTGTGTACCTCACATATGAAAAAAAGTGGCTAAAACAAAGAATAAAATAGCAACTACACTGCAGATACATAAAACATAACAAACTGCAAAACAAAGCATACAAAGATATGAAGAGTCATAACTTGTGTTCTCATCTACAACAGCCATGCAAGGATGCATTCAGCCTGACAACTTGAATATTTGACTCAGTGTTGTCAAAATTTCAATTCTTTTTCAAATAGTCAGAGTTAGAGGCCATATTATGACTAAGTATGATAGATGTACTATCACCTGGATTCATAAGACACAAAACCAGAAGCCTGCATTAACCTTTACGGCGTACTATTCACATATAAACCTGTAGGGTCACCACTACAAAAACAGAAAACACTGACACCAGTTGTCAGTTCAGTGTAGTGCACATATAGGTGAAGTGATTCTCTTCAAGCATTGCACTATGGTCCTTATCACACACCTGATTCCACACCTCAAATGTGGAAAACTACATCAGCCTCTCGACAAAATTAGCATCTACACAAAACACTGCTGTAGGCTACGTAAAATGGTTTTCTCTAATTTTCACCCTTAATTTTGGATTAGGGCTAAAATATGAAGCTCATTACTGATTTATTCATTCACCTTGAACATGACAATCTTACAGTACTCATTACTAGGGACATGTAAAATTTGCGTTATAATTTGGTAGCAGACTAAACTTCACTTTCCTATACATAACAGAGAATAATATGCTATTCAATTGGCCACAAACGTTTATTTGTTGTCATTTACGTGTGTTACGTCTCTATCGAGATTGGCCTATCTACAGTGTAAGCATTCTCCGTGGTAAGTCACGACAATATCAGCCAGCGGGAGACATTAAACGAGCCTATAGTAACTTGAAGTCTAGTCAGCTGTCAGAAAAGAACACGAATTTTGTATGTTACTACTCATTACACCAGTTTTTTCCTTTAGGCCCTAGTTCTTTACAACTGATAATAAGTGTGCCTCTTACCAATTAGGATTATTCAGATTTAGTATCCAACACAACAGAATTGTAATCTTAGCAGTGCCATTCACAACCTTAAAGATAGTGTGTAGAAAAGTTGGTTAGAGGAGGGGGGCAGGGGGAGGGCGAAGGGTAAGGAGACAAATTAATAAGTTGGCCCCAAACAATTTTTATTAAAAAATTTCAAAACAATATTCAATAGAATTAAACTTTTTAACACAAACAAGCATTGTATTTCAATGGTGTTGTATAATTGTATGTTATTAGTGCTGTTATATGTGTAAGAGCACTTGTCTTACCATAGGCCTACATACTTTTGTTTTAAATTTTATTTTCTCTATGTTTAGTAATTTGACAATTACTAATTTTTCTCTGTAAGAAACGTAGATGTACTTTGTATTTTTTTTCGAAACAATACTAATTAGAAAAATTGTAGTGTATGTATAACACACGGCAAATTGTAAACCGGCCTAGTGCTGAATTTTGTACGTGTCTAAATAAATAAATTGAAAAGAATGTGAAATGCCAATAAGAAGACAAATCTTTCCCACATTGTTACTTTAAAGAAGGCAAGTGTTACATAATTAAGCGCTAAAAGCATTAGTTAAAAATAATGTACGTTTCTCGAAGTCAGTTTACAAAAATTAAAAAAACAGCAATCCTATACAATAATTTCTGCCAACTTTCTCAGAAAAATTTTTCTCGAGTAACGTAAAAATATAAAAACAATCTCTGAAGCTAAAATCTAGTGCATTTAACTGTGGCACAAGAGAGCATACATAAAAAATGCATTATTCTGGTTAACGTTCCCTTGTAACCTTGGCAAATATCATTAACCTAACAACGATTGTTGTTTTGTAGATTTCCCATTTTGACTTACAAAAATGTGTTGATTTCAATTTATGTTTTTATCATTTCTTTACCATACATCCTTAGTACAGACTAACTTTAAGGGGGATTGATCCCTGTCAGATCGGTTTTACGGTTTTTCTTATAACTCAGGGAATAGACACATTGTTTTAATTTTTTCTCACTGGCAAGGCACAGTTTACTGTTTCATTCACTTTTTGGAATCCATATGACATTGTTTCTGTTAATGTTGCGGCCACTGTAGTCGCTCCCGTAAATAAAGCAATTTTTCCTTTTCAGCTGTTTCCCGTTGCAAAATAATGAATATATTATGGTACCAGCAATTACAGAAAATCGATTAAGTTTGTATCTATGCCTGTTGTGACAAAAATTTTGATACATCGACTGGAACAGAAGTTATCGAGAAGAAACAGATAAATCCAAGGTGGTAGAGATCAATACCCCTTAATACATTTCTCGATTGTTTGATCCTTGAAGAGGTTCTCACACCCTTCAGTGATTATTTTTGGGGAGAAGAAGATGGTCTTCGCCCCCCCTGCCCGTCAATCCTACCCCAATAAGCTAAGCTGTGTAGGCTATAGGTTAGAAGAAAAAATTATCTGAAGCAAACCGTAATCATTCATACCTGGTAAACGAGAGATGTCTACGAAGCTGTACTCCGATTTTCCCAACAAAGGGTCTCCACGAACCATGACAACACATCTGTATTGTGGCTTAGGTGCCTCACCACACTTCCATCACCATCGTCCACCGACGACCATAGTGTAAATACGTGTATCGACGACAACCCCGCAACCCAACACACACGCGTACTACCTTCCGAGAATACAGTAAACATTCGTTGTCATGGAAACTTCACTGTCATACACGCACACCGCGCTATTTTCGACGTATGCGCGCGCGGGCGCACCAGCGCGCGTCCATGACGTCACATATGCGGACCATAGAAGAGGAAGCATATTTATATCCAGAGGGGTGGCTATGCCGTATACTGCGCAGAAGTTGGTGTATTTGAGCCCTTGTTGTACGAAGGATTATGCACGTGGTCACAGTAATTCATGAACATTGTTTCCTCCATAAGAGCCAATGTATTTTACAAGATCTTTGAAGAGCAATAAAGTAAAAATGATTTATCGAGTGACAAATTTGCCATGTTTATCTTAATCTACACTGACTGGAGAACAACATTTTAAAATAAAATGAAAACTTAACAACATGACTGTGTTTTGAATCACATTTCTGTGAGTACCGACATCGCCTAAATGGAAACCATTGTTGAGCTAACGGTGTTTAATACATTTATGCCAGTTTCTGACATTAATTTAACATTTTGTTTGCAAATGTATTTTTTTTTTGTCATTACCAAACAGCTGCATATCGTTACTGACATACACTTGCGTAAATAAAAAAATATATGTGGACATTTTCTGGTTAGCTCGCTGGGTTAATCTGCATATTTCACACTATGCAAATTTAAAACATGGCCTTTTTACCCATGAAATGTAACAACAGCAGATTTATTCACTTACATTTTCTATCTTTACACCCGAATGCAACACACCTAACCGTTTTCATTCAAATTTGTTAAGCCCTGTCTCACATTGCTTACGAAAACCTTACTCGATAAGCTCGGTAGAAAAGGAACTTCTATTATGTAATTGTAATGCCGTAAACGTATATTGTGCTTTATCGGAGAGTATTCTACACTGTTCTAACGTGGTATTATAACACAGGCCGATCGGCAACTGAAATATACCTCCTCTGCAGTAGATTTAGCTGCACTAAGGTTAATTTTACTACAGGTTAGAAAGAAAATACGTTTTCTTACTTACCTTGATTGGAGAGCTTGGCACAGGGAAAATTTCTGCCACTAGTTTCGCTTCAATCGCTAAAGCCGGCCTCACACGATGCCCAATTTCATAGCAGTTTCTATGCCCATTTTCTGGTAGCATTTCTGCTTCCGTCTGAGTGCAGTTCCAGCACCTCCACAAGGGGTTTGGTTCTGGGCATGGCAGATTTTGTACCAGAAACGTTACCCAAAAACGTAATAGAACATGTCCTATTATTCGGGAGTTCATATTACCCAGAATTCTCTCTGGCCAATCATAGGCGCAGTGTGTGTCATGTGGTCACGTCTTATTTTACAACAGTTCAACATGGCGTCGAAATGGTATGTAGAGCACGTGGAAATGCTAATAGAAAATTAAAATATCCGTGCTTGAGTAGCTAAAACTGCTGCAGCACATAATTTTTTTCTCCGTAGTTTTTCGCGCCAATCCATGTTGCAATGAACAAAACGACCATTAAAAAATGTGGCGGTGGTGTTATGCGATTTCTGTTATCACTCTGGGTACCATGTGAATATGAGCGAGGAGCCACGCACCCTTTTTCTGCTATACCCACAACTCAGAATCTGCCATAAATATTTTTATGCCCATGGGTATAGCAGAAGGTAACAGGAATTTAGGCATCGTGTGAGGCCGGCTTAAGTGACCAGAAAAATACGAAACCGTAGTAAAATTAAATATAAATAAACTTTGAAATTATATTAGTAATTTAATTTAGTTTCAAAGTGAAAAGAAACCGATTTAGCATTTTAAATCATCAAATTAATGTAACTTAAAATTCAGGAAAGCTCTGCGATTGGTCAGTTTGGTGCACTAGCGATACCAGCGCTCAAGTGGCAGAAATTTTCCATGTGCCAAACTTATAACATTGATCTTTCTAACCTTCAGTAGAATTAACCTTAGCTGCACATACATCTAGAATTAATGTTCGGTCGGAAATACCCTCAAACATCCAACGACTGGGTAGATCTGATCACGTGACCATCACTACCAAGTATATTAGGTTACTATGTTTTCGTAAACGCTTACTCAAGAGTTTGTTGGGTAACAACAACGCATTGTTCGCGCAAAACCGGCATATATGTATATAGTCGCAGTTCCAACCACAACGTCCCATTTCAAAACTCTTACCTCCATGCAGCGGTGCCAACCGCACGGCCCGGACCGTACATGTGCTGTAATTTCGCTGTACGAATGTACGGTCCAGTCCTATGATCGTACGCTATTTGTACTTTCCTAGCACATTCTAACAAAACAAGATAGAAATGTTTTCCATCCCCACCAGCAATAAATTGTGGAACACTTAAAAATCAAAATTAGTTAAATGAATTGAGAATATTGCTAACTCATTAGAAATCTTTAAATAGTGTACCGTAAAATGTGGTGAATAGGAACATTGGGGTGAATAGGAACAGTGGGGTGAATAGGAACGAAAGTTTACAACCAAATTTTTCTTAGAAAACCTCCTTTTAGAGAAACGGTTGTTATATATGCACGTAAGAACTGCTTATAAACGATAGCGTTATTTAAAAAAAATTGTTTTACTGACGAGTTGTTAGCGAAAAATTGATTTGAAATTTCATTCCCATTCACCCCACTGTTCCTATTAACCCCTTTTTACGGTAGTGTACAGTCCTATTTCCAAATGACATTTTCGTATGGACATTTTTTCCTGAAGGGTTGGCAATGCTGCCTCCATGATATATAAGCGCGTACCATATCACTATGGTGCCAACGATGATAACTGCAACAACTTTCTTTCAAGCACAATAGGGACTTGCAAATATTGGTAGATCATACATTACTCAGTACCCAAGTCTATATGAATAGGGTACAATTTTTCTTACAATATTGTACATGGCCAGTATATGTATGGCATTTTACGAAAATGTAGTTAAACAAGATGCTTATAAAAATTAACATTTGTAGGGTGGGCCAGGCAAAATTTCAAATTTAATCCAAGTGAAATTTACTCACGTTCAAAATTTCAACTGATGCCAGGGGCGTCATTTGGGGCTACAGGGGGGGGGGGGCAAACGCCCCCCCCCCCTGGATTTGGAATTTTTGTGTATAAATATATTTTTTGTATTTTTAAATGTAAATAATGCTAACTTAAGGACATAAAACTTAAGTTTTATTGTTAAAGTATCTAATTTATACATGGTTAATTAATAAAAAAGATGCAACAAGGTCACTGTCATCAGAAAATAAAATCTTGCCCCCCCCCCCCCCTCCCTGGAAAAACCTGAAATGACGCCCCTGTGATGGGCTATACGTCAATTACCAGAAATTGTATTTAAAAAATAAAGTGTAAAGAAAGCACTGCAGACGTAACGTTTAGAAAAATATGTATCATGTAGAAAGTTCATGGTTTTTTTTTTTATTCCCGCCATACAAAACCTTGAATAGCATTTGGAAGCGTTTATCAAACTCTAAAAATTAATTTGTTTATGCAAAAAGCGAAAATAGAGGGAAACATTTGCATGTTTGACTTCGAAAAGTAAATTTTAATTAAGTCTAAGTAACCGTACTATGTTGTTGGATGCACATTAAAAACCTGTAAATTAATAAATATTTCCAAATTCTTGCAAACATAATTACAAAAACCTAAAAATTTTGACAAAGCCTATGTCTCTATGTCTAGTATACTATTATTTTTGGACTAACATAAACTATGTAACAAATCAAGTTGTGCACACATATGACACTAGGCATAAGACTAATCTAAATTCCATATTTCACAGAATTAATAAATGTAAAAATAGTCCTTATTTGGAAGCTTTTAAACACATTTACAAACTTCCCCCAGCAGTTACTGTATGTAACTTAAACATGAAAAAAATTCTCTATTTTTAAATTGCTTTTAAAAAAGTATCTTACAGAAAAGGTCATACGGTATACAATGCTGAAGAATATTATTAATTTTTTTTGTATTATTACTGAACAGCTGTTACTTTATTGTTTATTTTGTACCATATGTTAACTTACTGTACATTAATTACCTGATCATGTATTCATTTCCTTGCGTTTGCTTGTAACTGTAATCATGTAAATATTATTTGTCAACTCTAACACATCTGTTGTGTAAGTACGGAGGCTTATTAAGTGAATTGAATTGAATTATATTGAAACGTACCTATAAATGTGTAATCCTTTATAAGGAGCTGAAAACGTAGTAGGTATAATCCTACTAGCCATCATTGGTCACGAGAATGGATCAACTCAGTCGTAGGATTTTTAATTAAGAGACGCAAATCTGAAAAGTAGTATCTTGGCGGCCTTTACAAAAAAATGACAAAATCTGTGAAAGCGGTAATTTCAGTTACAGATCAGACAAACTCGGCAGACCTGTGTTATAAGACAAGGTTAGAACAGTGCAGAATATCATTTGTACAATCTGTCTTATGTAACTTTTCCATATTTTGACATTTATCTTCTGAGAAATGTGTCTGGCATTTCTATTGTTTGGAGCTTGAAACCTACCTGGTTTCTAGAAAAGCAGAGTCTGCACAATCGTGTTTACAGACTCTCTTCTCAGAAGTGAACTGTCAAAATGTGGAATTCTTACATCAGATAGACTATAGTGGCACAATATGCATTTAAAGAATAAAAATTGGGTTCTAGTAATGAATACAGTACAATAAAGCTGGAACAAACCCCAAAAATTTCCATAGCAATATATTGCAAATTAAAAAAGTTCCCTCACATAACCACTGTTTTTTGCATTAATCTACAGTTAACTGTATGCAACCAAATTAAAAATGGTACCTAATTATAAATTATACAATTTATTCCATCGCTGAATTACGTTTTCTGGCAAAATGTTTGTTTGACGAACTACTCCAGACTTCTCATTCAACAAAAATACTAGTCTGACATCTTATTTTTCATGAAAATGCACTCAAAACAATTTTAAGAGCTAAAAACTATGCAGTAAGTGCAGATGGTGCACACTGAAACGAGTCTCAAGTTATTTTGGTTCATAATGAATACGCTAATTCTTAATTCCAGCCAATAACAGCCCGACTACATACTCTGCTTTCTTCAAACAAGTGAAATTACTGTATATTCTGCAATATATTTTGTCGCCAGTTGTTCAGAATACTGTATTGCTAAGGAATGGTACAGATGAAAGGCTAACATAAAAAAACTTTAGAAATAAGAAATTGTGTCTCCATGTTCATTACTTGAAAAATCTTAACAATTCTCATAATTTCGGTAATCGCATTACACAAAGACTGCACATACAAAAACTACACTTATTCGTAACGTACAAATAAAAATAAACAAATTTAAATAAGTAAAAAATATTTACCAAGTGAGATTTGGACCATCAACTGTGGTGTCAAAAAAACCAAAGCTAAAGCTCTACCTCTGAGCCACCAAACATTCTTCTAATCAAGTACAGTATTTCAATGTTACAGATGCCTGTACGTAAACATGTAACAGAAATTTTTAGATTTGTTATTTTGTAGCAAGAGATTTCATTAAATCAGATTAACATTTTTAAAATTACTAAACGTCTTGTATACAAAATATTAATACATTACAAGTTATTTGCCAGCCAAATATGATTTAAAAAACTTTTCAAACAGCTACTCTGTCATTAAACTAAAAACAAAAGTAAGCTGAACTACAATTTTTAGTTTGTAATGATCATAATATTTCATAAACCAGCATATATAGCACAACAATGTATTTAATAGCTTTTTCCAGTTGTTTCATTCCCGATAGTTTCAAAACTTGTTCCCGATTGACTGGAGCGCCATCTCTATGGATCTATATTTAAAGGTAACAATAGATATCTACAGAAACTGGTAAGATCGCCCTTGCTTTGTGAAGAAATGCAAAGATATGAAGGAACACTATGGTGGCTACACTGGTTTCATACTTTTGTCTAGCTATTACATGAAGGACCAATGTCCGCCATGTTCGCAGCCTCTCGGCCACACTTCCCCATCAACTACCCATTCCTACTCATATCATCAATTTTACACATACATACAGCAACTCACATTATGTTCTGTTAGGAAAAGATTCCATAAAGAAATTTTGGCTCAGTTGGGTGTACCCGATTTGTAGTAACAAAAATAATTGTGGTGTCAGTGTAAACAACTAGATACAGATTTGTTCTCTTCTGTGAAGAGTGTAGATGTTCCTGTTGACAGGCAGCGAGAATACAGGTCGCTGTAATGGTTCGACCAAGGCCATCCCCCACTCCATCACTCCTCCCATATAGTTTTAGGAACTACAGTAGTTTATCTAATATATAAAATTCTCGTGTCACAGTGTTTGTTTCAATACTCCTCCGAAACTGCCCAACCGATTTCAATGGAATTTTGTATGTACATTCGGTAGGTCTGCGAGTAGGTTTTTATCTATTTTTTATACTCCTAAGTGCTATTGTTTAGTAAATATCTTTAATTTATTTATGTGACAAAACAATGTTTGTCGGGGCAGCTAGTGTGTGTCTCTTTCTCTCTCTCTCTCTCTGTCTATATATATATATATATATATATATATATATATATATATATATATATATATATATATATATATAATATATATATATATATATATATATATATATATATATATATATATATATTATATATATATATATATATATATATATATATATATACACACACACACACACATGCATGCACACACACACACACACACACATATAAATATGCACGCACACCTGTGTTTTGTGTGTCTTTTACTTGTCTTGTCTGTCTCAGGAAAGATCAAGATCATAATATTTTAATAGGTAGTCGTTAAGTTCAGTTCTTTGTTGAAGTATTTTGATATAAGTACTGGCATAGTGGTTTGTTTGACCTGGTGTGAGATGTGAGATATGCGACTGATGCAAATCCCAGAGCAGTACTGCGGTGAGGTGTAACTCTTCACATGGGTCTGTACTAGGATGACTGTGTCTACAGTCCTAAACAAGACTTATGCTGCTGGCGACTGCTCGATGATGTAGTGTTGGCAGACGAGGACGTCGGCAGTTTCTGCTAGCCTTCTCAACGCCTCGTCCAAAAATTTGTTCTATTTTCATTTTTTATTTATTATATTTTGTGAGCAAAAGATGTTCAGGATAATTTGCTGTAATCCAATTAAAGATAACTTGAAATTTTTGTAAGACCTAGGTGTTCTGGTCATCCAGGTAGTTTTTATTTACACGGGCTACATTTAATTATAAAAACTTAGATTTTCCCTGTTTTTGTGCTGTATTTTACTACTTCAACACAGATGTGAAACCCCAAACAAATGCATTTGTATAAAATAAAGGTTATTAGTCTAGAGGATAAAATGACCCCAAACTTTTTGGAAGAAATAAAATTTAATAAGACATATTCTTATACTATTTAGGTAATCGTGCTACAAGTGATTGTGTAGTACAGGTTGGTACCACCTCACTTTTGGATGAGCGTTACAATTCTCTGATTGTGTTCTTCAGCGTGAAATACTACAACTGTATTTAGGCAGTGGACAATGAAATTTGAGTTATTATAGTGTGTGTAGCAAGCCTGCACGCAAGGAGTGGTTAGTTAGACCTCTCAGTAAGCATTTTTATTTACAAATATTATTACAGTACTGTACCTATTTTTCAGAGAAAATCTTGTCTACAAATTGTTTTATTCATAACTGTACATTCTCAGATAAGAAAGCGAATAGAGTCCATTTTATACCAGTAATGCAATTGAGTCTAATTTGATAAAAAAAACACGTTAACTTACATGAAAATTATTTAGGCACATGCAAAGTTCTTGTGACCTAAGTACCTATTTATGCCTAATAACCACTTATAACGTCATCACAGTTGCAAAATTTAACTATTTACAAGAACTATAAAAACAATGAACATATACAAGGAAAGAAATAATTCGCTAATTCAATTACCGATGTGTTAGAATCCACTGTCCTATACATACTCGAGCTCGTCCATTCATTCATTGTGTGTTGTTCCAGTGAGTAGCAGCTAATGGACAAATGGTCAGGGCTTGTCAATAAATAGGACAATGGATTATAACACGCATGCAGTTAAACTCGCGAAATATACCTTTCAGTAATTTACTAATTTTCCAGCAGTTTACATTTTTATAACTCTTTTAACATCTTATTACATCTTAAAATTAGATACAAACATGTACTCACAGAGTATCATGGAGGTTGACAGATACACACACGAAAAGGACGACACATTTTGCGCGGAAGCGCGAATTGCTACATTTCGTCACGCATGGTTTTGTCGGGCGAAGAGAAAACACTGTACTGCAATATGGCGGACAAAGCCATGCGTGGTGAAACGTAGCGATTCGCGCTTCCGCGCAAAATGTGTCGTCCTTTTCGTGTGTGTAACTGTTCAACCTCCATGATACTCTGTGAGTACATGTTTCTATCTAATTTTAAGATGTAATTAGTTGCCTAGCGGCCTTTGTTTCCCTATATCAAACATCTTTTAACATCTTGATGTTGTGTGCTGACTGCTTGTTCCGTACACTGCGCTCAACTGCCCACTTACAAAATCAGTGACCCTTTATTAAATCTTGTGACTTTTTCGTGACTTCCGTGACCTCGTTTAAATTCTATGACTTTTTTGGTGACTTCCGCGACAGTAGACACCCTGAGATGGCACAATAGAAACCAATACAAATGTAGTTATAAAGAGAAAAAGTAACTGGGACACTGGAGCTTTCAATAGTGAAATAATTCTGGCAGCCAAAGGCTGCTTGGATGTTGTAGAAAGAGTTTCGAAGCCTAAGGATGATGCCTCTGCAGACACAAAAAAATGTATATGAAAGGATATTAAAGGCTGCAAAATCATAGCGACCAGAAAGGACCAAGTCACAATAAACATATTTTAAGATGCTCAACCACCACGAGATGTGGTGCAAGTTGGTTTTCATATGCTAACTGAAGTCTGCTATTAGCCTACATTTACAACAAAAAACGTTTATTTTTCGTATGCGGAAAAATAAATCTCACACCACATTTCAGAGAATCGGGAATCGGCATTACATTTACAGCAAGCATAGATAATGACAATGATCCGAGTGTCATTGCCACCTGGGTTTAAATTCTTCCATATACTGTATTGTGGAATTCAGCACCTTCATAGAAACAAACATTAAATGTATTTCTCAGGTGTCTACTAATGTAAAAGCAGAGGATAAGACGAAAGTGCAAATTCTCAAGAAACCACAGACTTGCACACAAGTAGAAAGGTTAATGACACAACTTGTGTTTGCTTTCATAAAAATAGGTAAACCTGATGTTATGAAAGATAACAGTGAATATAATAAGGCTGTCTCTTTTTATTGCAACAAGCCAGAGCATTTCACGAGGGATTACTATTCCTGTAAGACTAAACAAAGTGTTAACAAGTTTCAGTCGGATGCCGTTTGCATGGCATTACATAGTAATAGTGTCTCCACACAACACACATTGTGCCAGAAGCGTTGCTATAACATTACTACATGTCACGTTCAGCACACAAAACTGGTGACTATAGGGCCGTGTTCTAAGATTGTACCAGCAACGTTGCTGTAACATCATGGTGCACATAAGCACGTCACTTAGATAAGTGTAGGGCTCGTGTTTTAACATTATGCTAGAAACATTACACAGACAAAGTCGCAGGTAGGATGTTGCTTGCACGTGCCAGAAACTCAGTTTCATTTCTAACCAACAGCTGCCATGCGTGTGTAATGGTTTCTTTTATTCACATGCACAAATCAAACAAAAATGATAATTTTGCATTAGTATATTTAGTATCGTAATAAGTGTACAGTATTTTAAATATGTGTCTTGAATCTCGATGACTAGCACTTAACATATCACATTGCATAGTAACGTGTCTGGCATGTTACATGGAGACGTGTCCGTCACGTTACATGACTAAGTGTCCGGCACATTATCTGATGTGAATGACACGCTTTGGATGACATATTGTTAAAGGGTACTGACGAAAAGGCTGTTGAGGATGTAGACTAGGGTCCCACTTACAGATAAAAGATCTGGGAACAGTCTTCAAACATTTTGAGAATCAAAATCCAACAAAATGAAGACACCATCATCCTAAACCAGACTGCATACTTAAAAAGTTTAAAAACACATCCTTCACTGATTTATAAAATCGAACTGCAAACCTGTATCTACGCCCCAAGAAATTGGATTGAAAGTAGAAAAGGTGCAGACCTCCCGAGGAGCTGTTGGGTACTTGGCACCTGCCAAGGTAGTTATACAGCGTTGTAATAGATTTCAAGGAAATGCCTAAAGTGTATAAGATAATGACGCTGTTCGAGTTGGTTGACAGAGAATGGATATATTGCTGGTTTGCTGCTACCTGCTTTCGTGTCCAAATCCTCCCCTCCTCCCTAAAGATTGGCAAAACTAGTGCAATCTCTGTCACAGGGTATTCAGGTTGGTAGTCCTCCCTGAGCTAATAAAACCTAGAAGGTACCAGTGCGCTGATTTCTGTGATTCGGCGCTCTTGGCACAGCAGAGGAGTGTATGACATGTAGGGCTTTGTAGAGAGTAGGGGGCCGAATGTGTCGGGAGGGAGGGTATGTCGGAATCGGTACTATGGAAGAAGGTGCAGGGACGGTTGGTTCGGGTGGGGTCGAAGACACGGAAGAACTTTGGAGCGGATTCTTCCTGTTAGGAGAAGAGGGTAAGGGCGGAATAGCCCGGGTAGTGTTGAGGTAGCCGTAACTATACTCTTCGTAGAAGTATAGTCCAGGAAACAGTTCGTCACGGGGAACGGCAGAGCTTCCTCCTTGTGATGGTTATGTGCTGGGGCGTCAAGCTCATGCTGCTTCCGTCTCCAGCTGCTTGTAGACCTTGGCAGCGAACCTCACCTCGTCCGACTGCCTTCTGATGGCATTCAGTTTCTCTTTACATTTGAAGAACATAATTGCTGTTGCAGTGCTACTAACAACAAACTCTAAAATAATTTTCCATGTACAATAAAAGTAATATTTTATTATTTTTCTAACTACCCTAACTACTAAGTAGTTGGAGGGAGCAGGGATAGGTAGGAGCATCTCAGGGCTAAGTCCATTGCACCTAAGACATGCAGGAAACATGCAGAGCAAGGATATGTGCATCATAGCGCTACTGGGGTTGGGAAAGCATGGTCGTGATTGAATCTGTAGTTACCATAAGTAATAACTAATTCTAACTACTGAAGAGATGAAAAAATGGCATAGACACTGTAAAAATCTCTCAAAAGAACAGGATGTGCAAAATAATGCAGAATGGTACAAGGTTTCTACTGGATCAACACGAAGGTGGAGAACCTTTAACTAGAGGATTGAAAAGCTAGAAGAAACGATTGGTCGGGAAGGCTATCGTTCTTTACTGTTGTTCACACTGGACCACAGCTCTGGTGGAGCATGTACACACTATTGAGTGAAATGCTCCCGTACCACCAGTAGGAACCTGAACGTAAACAGTGAGGTTCGCTGGTAGTCTGGCCAACCGGGGGTCAAACTGTTGGCTTCCTAATTCCCTGTCTGGCTCAACCTGGCAGTGTGGTTAAATTATGTTGATCTATTTATGTGAAGTAATTCCAAACAAAATATCTAGCAGCCATTAAAAATACCAGTTCACATAATATATCTATAACGTCATACAGTTGGATGAATATAGAGACCTACATTTTATTCAGATTCTTTAGCATGTGCTATAACATCTTCATAATTTTCATTGTACAGCATACAGTATGTTAGATATATATATTTTTAGTAACAAAGCACTCTCACATTTCCTCTTGGTGAAAATAATAACTTCGTGCTATCTGTTGCGCTGATCACTGAAAAGACTGTGTGCATGTGCAACAGAAAACATCTAATCATTGCTTCACGAGTCACATTACGTTTGTGCACTCAATTGTATGGTCGATAAGAATGTTCATAGTGATGAAAACATTTAGTCATAAAAAATACACTGAACTACATTCGGTCATTCATTGCTAACCATACAACGAGAAAGGTAACTATTGGTAATGCTGAATTCTCATTTAGAATTTAAATAATAATACAGTCAAACCTCTTTAATACAAACCTTAAGGGACCACAATTTTGACTGTTTGTAATAATGAGGTTTGTATTGACAGGTGTTCATGAAAACTTTAAGTTAACTAAAATTTTGGTCACTCTGTTTATCCCCACAAATCAAATAGTCTTTTCACCACAATGACTTCCTTTTACTTGTGAACCAGATATTGCATGGTTTAATGCATAAACATAATTTTTATTAAACATTGAAGATTAAAGTAATTATATCATTACTTATCCCATTCCTAAGGGAATAAATATTGCTTTGTATTAATAAGGTTCCACTGTAAACATAAAAACAGTAGAAATTATGAATCATTGCTGCAAAGGGTGGTGTGTGGTCACCGGATAACACAGATCTTCATTACGGATGTTAGCATTACAGATACCACATGAATACAGAATGTATTTTTCAGGACATGCTGAATAAGATGTGGTATTTAAGTTAACACTTACTTAAACAGTTCATTAATATCTGCAAAAATTTTAACATCAATACTGTATTATAAATAATTGTAAAATAAATAAGAGAAAAAATTTTTTGTCAACTGTCAGCATGTTGGTAGTATGAGCATGAGTTTGTGGCGAAGTGTTTAAGAAGCCATAACTTCATAACTTTAATTCTGATGAAAAATTTTATCAAGATTCATCAGTAATTATACAAAACCTTGTATGTAATATTACAGAAGAACCCTGTTGCAACGTTTCAGAACATACCCTAAAATTTTTCTACTTTATAAACGTGAAACATTAGAACGTAAATCAGTTTTAGGAGCCAAATGAAAATAACCATGCAACCAGGAAAAAATTAAAAGTGGGAATGTTATAAAAGGGTACTGTATTTCATTGTTAGCAGCAGCATTCAGAACCCATCATTAAAAGTATTGAATTTTGGTGAAAATAATTTTACACCAATTTGCTTCAATGTCTGTTGCCTTGTCTGCTCAGCTGCAACTTAGCATCATAGTAATTGACAGTGTGTCGTTGTGCATTGCACACTTGACTGTGCCGATCAGAATGAGCATAGGCGCAACTAGAATGGACATTTGGGGAGGGCACAATTCAGTGAACACTATAATACTCAAGCTACCCCTACCTGTAATCAGTAACGTAGTCAGAATTTATGAATTTCGGACGGGGAAGGATGGTTATTCTGCAAATATTATAAAGGATCACCTACCACATCTTCAAGCCAGGGGTCTCCCCCGGGAATATTTCAGATTTCAAGGTGCAAAATAGTGCTATTTTAGCAGTTTTCATTGCTAAACATTGAATATTCTACTGGTAACAGTATCACTGATTATTCAATATTAAATTAATTGTAATTTTTAAGACTTTGGTTAATTATTTATTTGGGGGGGAGTGAACCTGCCCTAGTGCCCTCCCCCCTTAGTTGCGCCTATGAGAATAAGATTACTGCGATATCACATGACTGTGATTTGTGGCTAGAATCTCAAGATGCCGAAAAATAAAAATTTCCAATCACTGTCCATGAAGCTGAGCTGCATAAGACTTTGAAAGCTGTTAATGCAAAATCCTGTTCATCACATATCAGCAGCTGTCGTGCGAAATTCTTTTCAGCACAAACCAGCAGCTGTACCAATTCTTTAACACAGTATATACTACGTACGTAACATTCCTGGTATCACTACTTTAAAATTAATTGTGTTATAAAACTATAGTACAAGCTGTACAAAAATATTTCTTTGAACAAAAGAATTTTTTTTTTCTAAACTCTTGAAAATTTAACTATCTCATTAAACAAGGTTTTAGATCTTCTGTGAATTACATATTTGAGATTATTTTTTATATGGTTGTAAGATAGGAAAACAGCAAAAATCACAGTACAGTAGACCTAAATAAAACTAAAATTATGCCATTGTACATATTCTCCATTCTTTGTGCTGACCATTAATATAATCCTCAGCTTGTTTGGTGTCTGCATGGCAAGTGTATTTTTAAATACAGTACAACAGTCTGAAAAAAAAAGTTTTTAGGTATCTCTAATGCCTTCACACCATTCCTCTATGTATATGATTTTTGCAAAGTATTAATTTTACTGTTGCCCAAAATGTGTGTTCCTTTGGAGACCACATTTTGGAAAAATGTCTCGTAGCTTCATTTGTTAGTAATAATAAAAAAACACACATACGTAAACTTGAAACACAATGAAAGACTGTTCAGATGGATGGTAAGCAAACCCTCTGATTTAAACAAGTTTAAAAGCATTATTGATAGTTGCTACAAGAATGTAATGTGAAATACTTTGCTATACCAGCCCATACATTTCTTTTTATATGGTTTAATAAATTTTGATAGCAGTCTAGCTATTTTATGACAGAGGCCACCACACAACCAGTATGCTGGTTGTGCAACAAAAAGTTGCCAGTGTGTTAGGGTTGAACCAAGGCTGCCTGCTGTTGTATGCAAAGTGTTTATTTAGCCGTCCTCCCACAGTGCGACGACGTTGTCCATTCGGCAAGGCCTAGCTTCCCATGCAGCAGTGTGAAAGTTTAGTGTATTTTTTTAATATAAGCATCAAATGTGCCCTTCTGTCCAAATTAAAAAGTATACAACAAGGTTTGGTGAAATGCATCATTGTCACAGTGGACTGTAGCCCTGCGTGGTTGCAAGGAGCCCACTACAGACTATTGATTCAAATAACAGAAAGGTTAATGCTAAAAAGACATTGATGGTGAACTTAAATTAATAATATCCTCTATATTATGTATTATACATTTTTTTTGTGCCTTAATTGTACAGTTAATATTGAGATAACTTTAATCTTTAATGTTAAGAGTAGTAATTGGTTGTGTAATCATGAAACCAACCACTCAAGAACATCTCTAAATTTTATTTTATCTAGTTGTATAACTTTAATTATTTTTTCTAAAGTATAATTTGTTGTTTTGATAGCTACTCATGAATACTAATTTTCATCACAGCCCTAGCATGTTGGGTGTCAAATTAAAGCTCACGTAATTTCTAGGAATTTATCCCGAAAACTTTTTGCTCTATCTTTTCTCTGTTACTTGTAATTCTACTTTTAGTAATGTTACGTCAGTTTCTGCTAGTGTGGTAATTAGAGCCGCAACAGAGCATCGCCAGGCCAAGGGGATGGCAGTGCCTCAGGAATGTGGGTTGGGCACCGCACCCTAGCGACGGGGATGCATCACACCCCCCCCCCCCAACTTCCTGCCCGCCATTGGCGCAGTTTCAAATTTATTTGATTTTAAATTGCTTTTTTTCTAAAGTAAAATATTGTAATTAAAATTAAGTTCATGTAACCAGGAATCATTATGTTAAAACCAAATTAACTTACATTTGTTATTGAACACGTATGTTAATAAACCGCGCGTCACCGGATGTCAGCGCTCTCGTGCGCGGCAATCTCGTCGAGCTCCCCTCGTCGAGATCGCCGCTCACCCCATTCTTTTAACTGCTTTTGGCATGATATGATGTTGCTGGAGGGGCGTTGTGAAGACATGTAGAGGGGGTGGTTTTGAACATTGCTGCATCAAGAGGGTGCTGGCATCGGGCAACGCAATCTTGTAATCGTATTTGTAAGAGAAAAAAATGTAGATAATAAACCGACTTCACCGAGAACACTGGCTACATTATTAATAGATGAACCTACCACACATGTTGAATCCTACCCCCTGAAATAAGAGCGCCTGCCTCCGCACGCTACTGCCAAGGTTTATTTTTGTAAAGAGGAAAACTTTTATCTACAAAAAAGGGTGTCCCGAGCCAGTACCACCACAGTAAAGAAACAAAGCACCACATTAATAAATATACAAATCATTAACTTTTATTGAATACTATTCTTCAGGTTAACATACAACTTCAAAAGTATGGGTTCAACAGTGTGCAATCATTGTATCTGAGAACACAACTTACATTAAGTTGTCACAATGACAGGAGATCACGTGCAGTATAATACAACAAACACAACACACACACCTTGTCAGTTAGGAAGACATAAGTACATTACTAAACATTCACTGTATAAATACACAGCACGAGTGTGCAGTAAACGCTAATGGAAGGACAGATAGCAACGGCTGCTCGGGGCATGTCGTATTCTCCTCATAATCTCAATATTGCACGATCACCCTAGGCACAATACATGACACCATTTTACAGGGTTAAATTTCAGAACCTAATACTCAAAAAGAAAATGAATCACCCAAAGATATGTGTAGCGAGTAACGCACATCAATACATATTAATATCCATTGTGGGTATAAATAACAAATATGATGCAGGCAAAAGACTTGAAACTGCTTTAAATGAGTAGCTAGTGCCGCAAAAACATTTTGCACACCAACATTCTACCACAAAAATACAATTCCTGTAATATCTGTACAGTACAACCATAAATTAACAAACATGAACTGCTATTAACACATCTTGTTTGTACATAAATAACATTTATTAACAATGAGCACAATTTTTTCATTTAATTTAGTTGATAGGAATGTATAAAACAAGTTATAGCAATAACTTATAGTATATATATCTTTTAAAAATATGTAGTGTATCTAAAGTATATACCTGCTTTAAAAACCAGCACAATAAAGTATAGACAACACTCAAAATAATTAAAAAAGTAGTTTTAAAAATATTCTTGACAAAAACACTGTTTAAAACAATTATTTCATTCTTTTGTAAACATATAACAGAAGAGTTACAGGAAGAAAAACCAGAGCAATGATACATGTAGAGCAAAATTTTTGAAAACACAAAACTATGCTAACATAAGACTTTTGGAGGTAACACATTTAAAATACTTAATAAATAATTTCAAACATTTACATCCCAATAAAGAACTACACCTTTAGTCTCTCCTCGTCTCATACATAATTACATGCAAAATATTTACACATACTTTTTTTTAAGAAAATTGTAAAAATATCACATTTCTTTTCTAAGTATACCATTATCATCTCGGACACAATCTCATTAGAGGACTGATGTAAAACAACACGCTCAGTTGGTTCATATTAGAAAAAAATACTCTCAACATGTTTTTGATCGCAAAACAGTGTGCATCAACTGCTCTTTATGATTAGCAGACAGTTACGAGTTACGTAGAATACTTCTGTATATGGGAACACCAAATGTGGTTCATCACCGTTGCTTATACGTACACAGTCTATTTACATGGCAATATCAAATTCAGTACATAATGCAGGAGGAGACAGTACGGCTCATTCCATCTATTACTGAAGAAACAGTGTACGGCACATTCCATCTACTGCTGGAGAAGCCACGTTCCCCGCAGAGAGAAATGTCTTCCCTACGCTGCAAGTATAGGATAGTTATAACTTTCAGCATCTTTGAGCATTGCTAGAAGCTGAAGTAATGTCACTTAAATCAAAAAATGTACGTAGTTGTTTATTTAAGTAGTTAAATGGGTTAGGAAATACGAAAGATTAATTTGTCACATTATTTTAATGTTTTTTTAGGAGAGGAAAATCTTCAGAGAAACTGATTTTTGTCAACCCATGGCATAGCACAACAGAGGACACTACTTACTTGTGTGATGCAGTTTTAAAACAATTATTTTGACGTATTTGCCCTTCATCTACTGTAGTCAGTCTGTAGCACCAGGAACAAAATGTTCCAGTTAGGCCGGACTGCGTGGACAAAATCTGAAACTATTCATCCTCTGCAAGACATTTGGGAAAGATGTTACCCAATGAAAGTTTCGGTAATGCTACGAAATTTGAATGCAGACCGTCCCTCGTATTTGGCATCGAGAAAGTCGAAACTAGCTAGATCGTCGAAGACGCTACAGGTGGGGTTGAATGTTACGACGAGGTGCGGTTGTCGAGAGAGGCTCGTAACGTGAGGCAGCCCTCGACCCAGAAGTTTGGTCGCTCCAACATTCGCTGCCACAGCGTTACCTCCTTGCCTGTTGCATCCATCCAGTCCACTGACTTGCCATAGTGTTTGCCTGACAACAAGGAAGCATGTTCAAATATACAATTTCTGCATTCTCAACAAATACAGTATTGAGAAAGTCACAGAATGCATGCAGCACACTTATATTTGGAAAATAGGTCCTATAAATAAATGTACCCTTAAAGCAAGTCTTTTGTCAAATTCTGAGACAATTTATGCAAACAACCTAAAATAAAATAAAAACACTTTTGTTTTACTATATCATTAAAAGATAAAGTACTTAACCCCCTAAGGCCATACGTTTGAAATTAATAATTTTATTTTAGTACGAAATCATGACAGTTTTGTAGACTTCACTTGAGACTGCATTTTCCTCTTATGGATAATTTTTTAGCATGCATAGTATTCAAATAAGAGCATGTAAAAGTAAAAATATATAAGACTACGGGCGCATACAACTAAGGGAAACTATCAGAGTTACTAAAATGAAATAATTTACTCTAAGATTAGATGTCACGGCCTAATGGACAAATGTTATTAAGAGTCCGTTCCAGGGTTTCAGGCGCATGTATGCAACCTGCATTAACCCCATATAAATCAAGGCTAATCTCAGTATCACTATAGCAATAAGAGTATTACGTATACAAACATTATCATCACGCTTTATCAATGACACAGTCATTATTTTCGCTGTGTTATGTAAAATACAGTATAAACAAACGGTTACATTGTCAAAGTGATATAAAAAACGTTTTATAAAACGTCTAGTCAAGAATTCTTTACATTTAACTTTGGCGAACGCAGCGTAAATAAGAACGACTGTGTCTCTTATAAAACGCAAAGATAATGTTGATATATATAATACTCTTATTGCTAAAGCGATAGTAAAATCAGCCTTGATTCATATGCGGTTAATGTGGATTTCATACATGCGCCTGAAACACTGGAATGGCCTCTTAAAACATGAAAGGAAGCATTGTCATATTTTTCAAATATTGCTGAAAATAAGGTTTTAATGTCGAAAATGAGTGACTTCTTAGGTGCACTAAAAACTAATACAGTTTTATAACATTCAAATATTTTGTTTTTGACCAATAGCTGCATTCATCCTGATTACAATTATACCAAATTTATAGCAATACGAAGTGTCGACTCATTGTGGTATATGTGTGCAGTAACAAGTGCAGGTTACCTTCTACAATGAGACGATTTCTTATGCGTGCCTTTCTTATGGGGGTAGAGAGCTCAAGCGATATAACCCAATCCTTCCACGTCCTTCCTCAGACTGAATCACGTAGGGAGCATGCACTAGCCTTTATACAGTGTCTGCGACCGCTTTAGCTGTCTAGTAATGTGATTCAGAGCATATATTCAGAGTTTCATAAGCATATGAGAGTGTGCTGATATTCACTAGTCTTAAATATCCTTAAGGTATTTGCCAAAGATAGCATGGATTGTAAATCAGTAGTAAAAATAAGTAAAAAATTTTAGAAAATTAATGTTTTTTTAGATTAACTACTTCTTTTATTGCCTAAAACATTTATTTATTGTTAAAAGTAATTAAAAACCTTGAATATTTTTTGCCAACATTGTAAAAAAAACTGACACTAAAGTGTTAGTAAAACATCCATAATGAACTGTTAATTCCACAACACTTTCACTGTTATATGCTCCTATTGTAACTACTTGCTAAGAGAAATATTGTGGTGCTCCCTTTTTTTACGCTTCAAAAGGAACCTGGGAAATTTGTTGTAAAATGCAAGGTTGTATAAAAAGAGTTAAATTTCAAATTTGAAAGTAGTAAATTGGTCCACAAAAAATAGGTGTAATACGTGGTAAAGTGTAAAGTCGAGGAGTGTATAAAAAAAGTGGGATTCAACAATAATATGAAATTATAACCGCTGATGAATAAGAAAAGCATATTATTGACAACACACACATTTGTCTCAAACACAACTAAATCTAAATGTTTTTAGATGTCTCAAAACAAAACCATAGTCCCACTGTAACTGTGTAACTCTTTAACCAAACATTTGGCCAGAATTACCTATTTCTCCAGCACAATATATTCTGCAGTAATTCAAGATGCTGTAATTTGGTGTTATAAACGGTTCATCCTAAACACACCAATCATGAAGTCTGCAAAGAGAAGTTTCTAGGACTGCCATTTTTTTTTCTTTGATGACGACCCAAAAATTTAGCCTTCAAACAATACGTAACATAAATCTATGTACCACACTCTCTTTTACACTGGAGATCAAAATTATTAATTAACATAACAGTTGTCTATAAAACTATTTGTAGTGCACGTTTGCTTTGCTCTGCTTGAAAACACATCATACATTTACAATTATTTTTTTTAATGTACGATCATGATTTAAAGTCATGTTCAGGCAAAGTCTTCAATGGAAAGACGGCAGGTGTATTCAGAGTTTGATCGGCACCAAAGTGACATTTTGCTGTTCTGAGGAACCAAAAAAATTATTAACACAGGATCAAGGGTATTAGTAATTAATTAACTAGAAAAATGTGAAATAGTACTACAGTTTACGCTGAATGTGGCCATACATCACCTTACTGTCTTCAAACCTAATACTGTATGCAGAAACTGGACACCGGTTAGTTGTTCAATATAAACAATTAATTATTTGTGGTCTAAAGAGCTACTAGTATCTTATGTTACTGCTTTCTATCACTGCCTGGGGATTCTGTCATAAATTTGGCTTGCATTATACGTAGTAATGTGTTCAGTAGTCACAAACGGGAACAGTTTGATGATAACGTTTGTTGTAACATGTCATATGTGTACAGGTATAGTTGCTTTCTGAAGAAAACTGAGCACCACTTTATTACAATGTACAATGTGTACAATGCAATTTTTCTCACATATGTAGTGGTACCTACTTGTACCTAACCACTATAGTATTATTGTTTACATTGCATATTCTTAAGAGTACACTGCATCATATGCGGTAGAGAGAGAACTCTCGTCACAGGGTATAGTATGGGTTTCGAAAGCGTGCAAACGCACGGAAATTAATAAAAATTCAAACTTCGATGAATGGAACTTTTACTTCGGCGCAAAAATATCAGACCTCACAAAACAAAAATGCTCCACCTGTGGGATACTCAAATAAGTGGCTTACCACTGCAGGTTAAATTATTCAAAAGAAAAGAAAAAAAAGTTCCTTCAGGGCTTGCGTACATCGCATCCAACCGAAACGCCTCAGCAAAAACTTGCGCCCAATCACCACGCCATTAGTTTAACAAAAGCATAGTGACTGCTAATTAGCAGAGACAAAAAGAAAGCAAAGTTATTTTAGCTTGTTAAACAGTTCTCACTGTCGCATGGGCTGCACAGAGCCCTCAATTCAAATTATACAACTCCTAGCAGCACACACTTAAAACATAAAATTCCAGAGTGTACAAAAAAACATATTGATATGAAAAATCACACAACTACATTGTAAGGGCGCCACTGACGGAGAGATACAACTTGGTCATCGCCGGAAACTTTGTGATAAACTAATAAAAAAAGATAAGAGAATAATTAATTAGTGCTTAATTAATGCGATGAATTCTCAACGAACAAACGATGCACTTGCACTCGGCATGCCGGGCAGGTTCACCACTTTGACCGGGCAACTACGAAATGTGGGGCTACACTTCATATTGCAATATTGCACACAATTAATTTACCAAATTAAGTCAAAGTAAATGGTAACTGCCTTAGTGAGTTGGGGGCTCTTATTTGCGGGCTGGCATTGTGGTCCGTGTTAGACTAACACTGGAGTCAGGCAAACAACATCTAAAATGAAAAGAAAAAAAAACACGGCTGGTGAGGCCAGTTACTCTACACATACAATTTTAATTTTAGTACTGTACATTTTAGTTTACAGAACGCGCACTCATCCTTGACGAAAAGTTTACTGCTGGAGTAACAATAGCCCGTCGTGTCCGCCAACCATCCATTCATCTGTCCATCATCAGACAGCCCATCTTCTAGCAAACAGATTTTCAATGAAATGCCATCAATCAATTGTAAGTTCAGATATTACAACTAACAAAATCGGAAATTACTAGAAATTGTTTAAATGTTCACAAATCAAAGTGAAATGTTTGACTTAAGTGCATTATAAATTTAACATACGTAAATCTTTGTTTATGACATTACTCTTTTCTTTTTCTGAAGTAAATTTTGCATAAAGAAAATAGTCACAGTAATGTATCAAGAAAAAATAAACAACAGTCTCGACCTTAACGTTTAATTTCCCCCTCCTATAATTTATGTTTGACCGACAAGAAATCCCTCTTCCCTTTCCGCATCACACACAGCTGTACAGAGAGAGAGAGCTATAAAATATTTTGTCACAGAAACTTCCAAGATGTCTTCAGGCACACATACAATCTTCATCTTTATTAAACTGGCCGTAAAAATGTAGGGTCACAACCTGAAGTTACATCATTCAGCCAAGTTGCTGATGGGAAGTCTGCATGTGCCTCTTATCATTGATGTGATGATTAGAGATGATGGTTTATCGCGGAAAAAATTGACTATTTGCTAGGCTTCAACATACATTCAACTTATCAAAAGATTACTGGCTTTTCCTTGTACGTGGAGCTACTGCCCTATTTGACTGAGCCAATAAGAATGCCACTATTTTAATATTTAATGCATGTTATTGGTCTGCAGACAGCTACGTTGTGTCAGTGTTTTCAAGGCTATGTTGACACAAAACATTTTCGCGATATACCATCATCTCTAGTGATGATGTAAGTCTTGAGTGTGCAAGAGTCTGCATAAGTGTGTACCAGCACGATCCTAGGTTCAATCTCACAAAATAACAGCAGGCAAGCGGAGTTGTACCTGGTGCACGAGCTGTGCTGTAGTGTAACACGACCCATCCTCGGGCCACGCTGCCCCAAAATGCCGCCAAGGGTTTTCCTAGGGTTCGTTGTTTGCAGAAGCGGAGCTACTTAAGAGTTCATTAGAGGGGTTTTTCACTAAATAAAAAATAAGCTTTGTTGCTTCTGATCACTGGCATTTCCACTATTCTTAACTATGAGACAGCACACGATGACACCAGCGTTTCCCCGGGTGAAGTTCCAGTTACAATAAATAATGCAGAAAAGGTTGTTTAAGGTGTTCTCAGTCCCTGATGCGTTCAGATTGCTGACACAGGTTTCCATGAGCTCAGCTCGCTAGTCTGGTCAGCCCCGTGGCTGATAGATACTCCATTACTGCAGTACACTTAAGCCCCAAGTTCACCTTTTAGCCTTCCAAAGTTAAAGTGCCCTTTACATTACTGTACTTGTGCACCCGATGTGCCCGTCATCCCCAAAGTCAATCAAAAGTTGGTAAAAGAATAAAACAACACACATCCTTGCAGCACATGCACTTGGCAGCCCACACTACCCCCACGTACGCACACCGATGTCCGGAGCCAACATTGTCCTCCTTGCAAATAGACCTCAACCAGGTCCGCTCTCGCCTGACCTGCGCGCACCGTGACGGAATTCCTCTGCCTTACAAAATGGAGGACCTTTTATGTTTAATTGGTAGCTTCAATTCTGGTGCTAACCACAGGAGTTGTAGGCAATTGCTTAAAAAGTATTATAGTACTGTATTTACTCAGGATATTATTTCAGATGCTAACCAATGCTAAGGATAACACATTTTTTTACAAATAACAAGTGGATCAGGGTGCAAGAATACAGTTCCTAAGGAGACCACAAGCCCCAGGCATTTCTCAGAAAACTGCCCTTCACAGGCCACACCACTTTATAACCAATGACAACACAGTTCAACATGATAGTTGAAACAACCCTCTCAGCCACCTTCATACCATTGACGTCGGGCATGGGGTGGGCTCCCCCGCACTTCACAGTAGTGTGGTATGAATACGTAGTATTATTTCATGTGTAATTATTAAACGTGTTCAGATACGAAAAGAAAGGACACTTTAAAACTACTCGCCACCTGAAAAAGCCGGCCCGGCCGACGAAACGTCGCAAGCCTTCGCGCTTCCGCGGAAAATGTGTTCGTCCTTTCTCGTGTGTGTTCTATCAACGAGTACTACTCTGTAAGTACTTGTGCACCGTATCGTATTATTATGTAATTAGTAAGCCTAGCGGCATCTTCCTGCCAAACCAGTTCATACCTTAAAGTCACACTGAAAAATATTTTCTATAAAAACACTGCACGCTAGTTTAGTACTCTGCGCCTACAGGCGATGAGGTGTTTGGCGCACGTGTTACAGTCAATTTATCACCTTCCCCATTTCCATACCTCAATGTTTAAATTCTAAAAAGCTATCAGAGAGGTCCTAAATTTCACGGGTTCAAAGACCAGCCAACTGGACTCCACGGTCCTGTGTACATTATGTCCTCAACTGCAGACTTGGTCACTGGCTGCTGTTCCAGTGAGTGGATAGACATACACATGACCAAGAAGTGCGCTAGTCAGCGAGTTTTTTCTTGCAGGTCTGCTATTGCGTCACAGTCCTCAAGGAAAAATTTCAGTAAAAGGGATCCAATCACGAATGTAATCAAAATGTACAGTAGTTGAAACATAACATGTTACGTATTGAAGGTTAACTTTCTTATAGAGAGACATATCAGTGCTTGCCACGTTACTTAAACTTGCCGCGACGCCATCTTGAGATCCACTAAGACTTCTATGAGAGCACGCGTACCTGCCGGAACAGATATTCATGCGCCCATCTGGGAAAGAGTCCCGTAGTGCAGGCACACACCACAGGGCACGCAAATATTACTGAACATTATTACCGCCCACCGAGACCGACTGAGGTCTCCATAGTTCACTCACAATACACGTTTACTATATACAATAATTACACCTCACAATCTGTT
>PNEQ01054124.1:0-28616 GCA_003012365.1 Medauroidea extradentata | reverse complement strand
TTATTGACGTATGCTCACGTAACATCCTGTGTATATAGTTTAGTTTATTTGGTAGGCCCCTCTATCACCTGCCTCTTTATTGACGTATGCTCACGTAACATCCTGTGTATATAGTTTAGTTTATTTGGTAGGCCCCTCTATCACCTGCCTCTTTATTGACGTATGCTCACGGAATATCCTGTATATATAGTCTTTACAATTGTTTGTAAGAATACTGCTGTATGAGAAATGATGCGAACATTTCTTACTTTTATTCATATCATATTGGCATTATTTAATCTGTATAAAAAGCAAATATTCTTTTATGAATGTTGCAATGTTTCTTGAGATATTTAATATAAATCACATTTTACCTAACAGAATAACCTTTTAGTTTGATTTGTTCAGCCGTAATTTAGTTTATATGTATTACCCAATTTAACTTCGTGGCAGTAAACGTGATTTGAAGAGATATAAAAAATCTATGACGCTGTTCTACAATAAATACATTTTGTTATCATCCCTGTTCATGTGCTCAACAAAGATATATATATATATATATATATATATATATATATATATATATATATATATATATATATATATATATATAAATTCATAAAAAGCACTAAAAATATCTCAAATTTAAAATTTCAGAAGAAAATTTTTACAGTAATTTGTTTCATTCGTGACCTTATTAAAAATTGTGTATATAAGTTCAGTGATTTTACTTTTTTTTTAAGTCCTACGTTTCCGAAAAACTTTATGAAAGTAAATAAAAATTCCACTTTTTCTTTAAAAATATTTAACTAAACAAAGTAATAACTAAACGGTCCGCATTTGGTGCTGAGATCATATACAACAATTCAATTTGAAAATTTTTGACAATACGTTTCCCTTAGCTTATTTGTAATTTACTATCTTCGATTTGTTAAGGCGGATGCTGCTCAGTTTCTACGAGCACAAGGTTACCTGCTCACGTTTTAGGTGCAGAGGTATACCACGTCTTCGGTGTCGTCTCGGCAAAATGTGCAAGCAGTTTGAGCCTCATCGTAGTGTATACATACCTCGTGGCTGGAATTGACGTCCCAGCAGATACGGTAAAGAAGGTTAAGATGCTATCCTGCTCCCCTGTCAGTTTGACAAGAGAAGCCACCTTGGTTTTTCGAAGAAAACTGTCTCTGTCACTCAAGCTAAAATTGCTCATTCAGAAGTTTGGAGAGGTGAATGTCTATGAGGCTTCCAAAGGCAAACTTTCGGGCAGTTTTAGGAGATTGGGTTTCAAGTCCATACTTTATGTATTAGTCTTCACAGTATATGAACAACTACAACATCATAGTTATTTTACAAACACATTGAAAAACTTTTCTAAAATGTTCTGCTATATTTCACGGAGTAAAGGAAATATGATTAATTCGTTGATTATATTGTGCGGGGGATACTGCTAGATCACTCGACTGTTTTCTCCCGAGTTTATTACTTTATCGCTAACTGACTGTTTTGAATGTAATAATATAAAACTGCTCACTAAGCAGTTTGCCTGGCATTATTAGTTAGTCAGAGAATGACATTTCCTCTGACGTCTGTCGAATGATTTTTAGATATCTGCGTGGTCTTCCTGATAGCCACATACATGACTAAATTTGACGAAACTGACGTGAAATATTGGCAAATGACTGGGAATACTTCCACGCGTTAAGAAATTAAGATTGTTCTCTTACACGCCCACGCCGCTGTAGTCAGTGCTATAGTTTCGACTTGTTGAATCGATATTATTGAAATATAATTTTTCACTGTTCCGAAGGAGATATGAGCCTATAAAACCGTTTTAGCTGTTCGATGGGTGAGTGTCTATCTTCGAAAATATATTTGTAATTATATAATTATATATAATCATATATATAACTAAAAATAGAGTTAATATTTAAATTACGAGGGCATGATACCTCCATGATGAGGGGGGAGGGAGGGTGCCTCAATCAGGATTCTCTGGCCCGGAATTTACCAAACCATATTACTATCTAATCACTGATCGTGAAGCAGAGATACAGGTGTGCACATAATTCATTGAAACCAGTTGATGCAGAAATATTTTCGCTATAAAATCGTGGCTCTGTTAATCGGCCCCCAGAATTTCTAGCGTTTATGAAAAAACGTCAGTTGACTTCTGCTTTAGCCCCTCTGATAATACGCAGTATGTACTCATTTTCCGTCCGTGTATGGAGTACCGGTGCGAGCTGCTCCCACAATCTCGGAATGGAGGATTGAAGCTCTTGCACTTTTGTGACGTACAGTTATAACCGTAACGAAACCTATTGAATGTGACAAAACGACTACCATCTTAAAGTATCGCTCTAACACAGCTATTGTTTTTTATTGTAGCGAGGTAACTAAGATGCGACAGTCATGTTTGTAGTAAGTTTAGTCAGTGTTGGCGGTACACAGGATTTATGCTGTTGCAGAACGTGGATATTTAACAGAACCAGGAAGGTAATTTTCCCAAAGACGACCACGTTTCGTAGAACAGTGATTAAGAGCAAAGAAGTTGGCAGGAGAGGACACCACGTTGTTTGCATAGGCTTGGAAACTGTAAGTTGGCTTGTGAAAAATAACAAAAATTTGCCTAATTTTCTATTTATATATTAAAAAATATTTTTGTAATGATGTTTAATATTTCGTAAGGGTCTCCATTGCATACACAGACTAAGTTAGGACGGAGTGCGTGAATTTGCGTAGCACTAGCTGATAAGTAGGACCCGTGAGTTTTCGCGAAAATGTTTTTGCACAACTTGTTTCAGTGTCTTACGTGCACAACTGCACCTGTGCTATGTGGTCCATGATTGGATGCTTCTAATTCTCAGCGTCTTGTGGTTCTGTCCGCTATCCACACACGTGTGATGCTGCGGTAACATTGTTCTCGTTGGCACAGACAATTAACTGACGCCTCTACACAATGCCATGCTTCCAGTAACTACAAAGCAGAGCCGCAGATGTGTACACAAGAATTGAAATAAAATAGTGCAAAATTCTTTTCGCGAAATCTACCGGCTTCAACGATAAAACGTTTGTGTTAAATGTGCTTTGATTTTATCCTTAATGTGAATATATCGGGAGAAATTCCACCCATAAGTAATTTAAGTGTCATTTATTTAAATACACAATAAATGAAATACTTGATAACGGTAAATATCAAGTTTAGCTACTTATCGTGTACCGGCCAAACTATTGATCTTAGACATATTGTTTATTGATGAGTCATGTTTCTAGCGATGTTCTGAGTAGTCTTATGAAAAAAAAAAATGTTAGGTTAGGTTGTTAGGTTAGTTTAGGTTAGGTTGTTACCTAACTTTATATACCCTAATGTAAAATTAGGTCAGGGTACGTTACCTTACTTAACCTAACCTAATCTAACTTAAACTAACCTAAACTAACTTAAACTAATGTAAACTAACCTAAATAACCTTTCCTAACAAAAAAATTTTTTTTACGTAGGACTGCTTAGAACGTCACTAGAAACATTTTTCATCATTAAACTATATGTCTAAAATCAATAGTTCGGCCGGTACACGATAAGAAGCTAAACTTGATATTTACTTTGATAGCTAGAGACGGGAAAAATTCGCAGGTTCACTGACCTGCAGGCCAGTCTCCAAGAATATATGTGTACATATGCAGACAACAGCTGTTTATTATCTGCTCGCTGACACAGTGGTATGGGGCACGTTAAGGTGTATTTTTATTATTGGCTCAGAGACTTCTAGAGGATGTCAAATATCTCAACGGCTAATTGTGAAAGTGACACGAACTTATGGTCGCTGGAATTCTAGTGTGTGCGTAAAAGAAAACGCGATTTTTTGAGGTCCTTATTGAAAACAAACCCGCACGTGTTCTTTCTATTTACGTCGTTTAGGGAGCATCTTGCGAAATTCTTTAAAGAGAGCAGATATCGTAAAACTGTAACATATGTGTGTTTCAAATTGTTGTTTTCTGTGTAGCCTTATTTTACCACAGCAAAACCGTTACAAAATTTTGCTAGTTTTTGGCTTTAACGAAACTTTTCAAGCCGACAAATAGACTAAACATACACAGTTGTTTTGTTGTGAGAAAATTATGCAACATAGTAAAACCACTTTTCATCACACATATGAGAAGTTATTATGATATATACTACCTTTTAAGATTTGAAAGTATTATCTCGAAGAAAAAAACGTGTAAACAGGAACACGTGGCGTTACGCAACGTTACTGAACATTGTGATAATAATAAAAGTTCAGGCAGCTGTTCATTTTATACAAAAAGTATTTCTGAATTAGATTTTCAGTGGACCTTTACTTCGACTGTACTCAATTTACTGACACATTAGAAACACATTTGCAACTGATTTTTAATAAGATAACATCTTGTAATACTGACGCACTCAGTTCTGATTCACATAATAAATAATTTTATCTCATTAAGTGAATTGGTTTTTACCGTTGGTAAATACAGAATGAAAAATTGAAACTTCAGAAATATACAGGGCGAGTCGGGAGGAAAGGGCAATATTCTAGGATGTGATAGTACTGGCCATTGTGATCAAAAAAGTTCATGTGAACATGGGGTCAATACGTGACGATTATCGAGATAACTTCGTTTGAATGAAAAACACTGAAAACCTTTAAATGCATAATATTGTTTTATTTTTGTGCTTTTGTGTTCTCGTTTCAGTGACAAGGAGATAAAAATAAACTAAGCAAATTGCATATTAACGATATTTGTACTTTAGCATGTATTTTTCGAAGAAAAGACTAATTTTTTTATTTAACATATCTCTCCCTAGCATAAATATCAATACCTATTTACACAACCTTTCTTTTAATGTCGTGTCATTCTTTGATCCAGTGACATTTCACAAAAATTTCTCAAATATTCCACCGTTGGCTTCAATACATTTCTCAGCTCGCTGATGAATATGATATGTTGCCCGTCGAAGATAATCACGGCATTCTTGTTTGCTAGCAAACGCGTCCATTATGTGAGTTAGCAGTTCGTCTCGTGTGTTTACTTCATGTCCGTAAACTTCACACTACAACCAACCCAATAAACAATAATCTAAGGGGTTGAGGTCAGGAGACCTTAGTGGCCAGCAAGTTATTACGTCCCGCTTACAATATTAGTGTACAAGGCATTAATACCATTATTGGCGCCAACAACGAGGACGCTGAAATGTTAATGTTAAGATAATTACGAGTATACCGGTTCCGTTGGATTCACGCTATACCTTTTACTAAAACAATGTACTAAGAAATGTATTGGAAATATAAAAAATCTGAAGTTACTTAGTTATTTATTTTAAATATATTTTATAATGACAGTTTATGCACGAAATTCAAAAGCTGTTCGTCAGTCGCTATGGAAACAGCACAGCAACATATTCTATGCACATAGAAACATATTTGTAGGTGGTTGAGAATAAAGTGAGCACTTTTGAAACTCCAGTTGCTTTATTCTTTTCTGATAATATGTAGTTACCAACTACTTTTTAATAGAAATAAAGTCAACTAGTAACAATCAAAGTGTATAGATTGTATTCTACTAATGTTAACATCTGTGGCCTCAATACATAATATTTTCAAATTATTATGCTAGACAAGCCGGTCTTGAAAAGTACTCACTTTATCATGAACAACCAATACAGTTTCATAACTGTACATTTTCGGAAGGGGCTTGGAGAAGACCAGGTTCTAAGTGGAGGAAATAATAGCTAGGAAGTAGTTCTAAGAGTGCTCAGCTACGCCGCATCTGTTGTCGAAGAAATCCTCTTACTTTAGTCTGTGTGAACTACGTTTTTAGTGCCATGTTTCGTGGCAATTTTTCACACTCACGATTGTGTTGATTTGTTTTATAATACTTTTGGTTTTGTGTCCTTCTTTGGGTACACCAGTTATATTCCTTTCCGGAATTCTATACATGTTACTTGTTAGTTGACTAAAGCTAATAAGTCTGGCTTTTATATTTTATGTGTTTTGAGATCTCTGCAGTTCTGTAACATACGCACGCATGAAAATGATCCAGTTTGTATGCTGACCTACAGCACAATGCAACCAAAGGTTTTTTATTATACAATTTGTGTTTGTTAAAATTTCGATATAACAGTATTAAACGATTACTTCGAACTCCCTATTCTCCTTCCCCCTACCGGCAGGGTGTACATCAAACAGCACTAATATTGCAGCCTATGTATGCGTTTTTCATTAATAGATTGTTCTTCATTTTCGGCGAATGTTTTGTTTAATAGTAAATAATATTCAGTATACAGACACAAGCGCAACGTTGATTTGGTCAGGCTGTATGCACATTTAAAATATAGCGTATAGTAAAGTTCTCTTAATAAAATTTTAAGGGACTAAACATTGTAAACATTTTTCATTTTCGACAAAAATAGAGTAATATTTCATGTACATTCATAGCCGAATTCTAAGTATTTGAGGTGCCGCGGTGGCCGAACGGTTAGACAATTCGCCTCCCACCAAGGCGATCCGGGGTTCGATTCCCGGCGGGGTCGGTTCCCGTATTTTCGCAAGTAGGAATCGCGCCGGACGGTGCCAGTGGTCGACGGGTTTTCTCGGGGATGTCCCTTTTCTCCCGCCCTTTCATTCCGGCACTGCTCCATTCTCACATCATGTCACCCCCACCAGCGCTAAAGACCTCGATATTGAGTGCTGACCAAAATATCACACTAAGTATTTGAACGTAGCATGAATACTTATAACGTGGTGGGACTCCTTCCTGTGTTCTATCAGTACCCGTAATTTTGGATTTATTCAGTTATCGCCATAATAAAATTAAATAAAGTAATTAATAACCACACCTGATAAGTAGAACCGCGATTTTATGGCGAAAATATTTTTGCAACATTTGGTTTCGATGAGTCATGTGCTCACCTGCAGCTCTGCTACATCGTCAGTGGTTGGCTGATTTTACTCTCACTGGCGTTGGAAAATTATAGACGTACAGACACACAATAATCTTATTCTGATTGGTGCAGTAAAATGAGAAACGTGTCTAAACAAAGACACGCTGCCAATTACCTTGAAAAAATACTGCCGATGTACACGTGAGTCACTGAAACAAAGTGGGGCAAAAATCTATTCGCGACAAAACCGTGGCCCTATTTGTAGGTAATCAAATGAGTTTGCATGTCACATCGTACGTACATATTGATATATGTAACGTAATAACAGTTTTATAGTTTTACTGGCTTTGTTTTAACTAGGGGCTTTACCTTCCTGAGATAGTTGTTTTCTGTATTTATAGCTTACAGATATGCTACTGGCAATATAAGTAAACTTTTGGAAATGTACGAACATATGCTCTATGCCTTGCAGCTGTATAAACCTAGATTGGCGCAGTAGTTACAGTGCACACCTCACCAAGGGGATACGGATTCGATTCCCTGCGGGTCACCCCCTGTATTTTACGTAGATGACATTTCCTCTGCCCGGTGCGTTTTCTTGGTTTATTTACTACCTGTCCCCATTCCTTTCATTCTGTAGCTTCTCCACTGAAGGGCTTTATTTCATGTGGAAGATGCCTACGGGTTCCCTCTCAGCAGTCTGATAGCTGGGAGTAATGAGCTTTTCTCGGATACACTCGCTATTAGATATTTATGGCTGCCGCTGACCGACGTATGCGAAAGCCTCTCAACTTCGCTATGGGACTTTTAAAGCAATGCCTTTAACATTTTATTTGTGGGAAGTATAGTGTGGAGTACGGCGTGTATTTGATATTTGTGTTTTCGAATCTGGCATGTATTCTCCTTCATATAACAGTCTGGAAAGGCAGTTTTTATCAACTTTGAGAGGCTTAAAGATCATGATTCTAATGCTCGTGCAGAATATTTTTTTAAAATAAAATGATCACAATTTGATGTATTTTTCTTTTCGTAGATACACAGTGTAAATTCACATTAACTACTTTCGCCAAGAAGACAACTCTCGCAACACGTTGTAACACATTTCAGCCCTGGTAGGGTGGCCTTATGTGTTTCACTGCAAGTTTATTAAGAATGCTGTTCAACATTTCTGAGATTTTAGTTTGAAGTTAACAAATACTTATAATGTAAAATATTATCAAATTTACCGCACAGATGTATAACAGTGTCAAGAAAACAGGTAGTTCCCAAACATGTTTAGGAAACAGTAAGGTTAATTCTACTACAGATTAGAAAGATCACTGTTAACAGTTTGGCACCGGGAAAATTTCTGCCGCTTAAGCGCTGGTAGGGGGTACAAGTTGACCAATCACAGATCTTTCCTGAATTCTAAGTTACATAAAGTTGACAACTTAAAACGCAAAATTGGTTTATTTTCACTTTAAAATAAAGTTAAAAGATTTCTGTCGTTTCAAAGCCTAATAAAATTTAATTTTACTTTAGTTTCGTATTTTTCTGGTCCCTTTGCGATAGCAGCGAAACTAGCGGCAGACAGTTTCCCTGTGACGAACTCTCCCATAAGAGAACACACTTTCTTTCTAACCTGTAGTAGACTTAACCTTAGCAAACAGTCAAATGTGTAGTGATGTTACCAGACTTTCATAATAATACTGCTCGTTTACAAGCTCAAGTGAGGTAAGTGCCGCATACTGTGTATGGGTGAAAAACTTCCCATACTGTCTATGAGGTATTGTACAGTGTGGGTGCTGTAGTTATGTAGTTACAGTAGCAGCGGGGTCTATGTAGCAGGGAGTGGGTCTCGAGGACGCATTCTTCCACCCGGCTGAGCTCGGTTCGTCACGCCCTGCTTCTCCCTACAACCAACCTGCATACCTACCTCCTTACCCCCGTCTCCACCCTCTTCCACCCTTTGTGGAGCGTCATGCCTTGCTTGGCGACACCGACCTCTCGAGAAAGAAATAACTAGAAAGTGTAAATAACGTATATACTCGGAGATGAAGACTTACTTCAGAATCACTAGTACTTGCAGAAACTAGGGAACACATTATTTTACCTGACAACACAAGCTGCAAGCTGTGGAAAATTGCGTAGAGTATTTCAGTCACCGAGTGTATTACGATGTACACTTTCTTGTATTTGTACCTTGAGGTGGACATTTCCTTAATATCATATTCTAAATTAAATGTCTTCATATCATAAATTATATGTTAATCACTTAAAAAAGAAACTAAGTAGTAAATAGGGAACGTGTTGAGAGTTATTTAAAAACATATTTTTAAACACATTTAAATTCGTAAATTGAGATATGTTAATTATTTACTGATTTAAGTCTCACATTAGTAATTACAGACAACAGTCAGCTCACTTGAGCTTAATTCTGTTAAGTATTGCAGTATATCACTATTGGCTTTGAATTTAAAAATTAAGTATAAAAACTGTTTAAAAGCAAGCAAACAAATTAAAAAAAGTTTGGGAATTTACTTTCTAAAAATGTTCTTATTTAGGTAGGCTGTATTTGGTGTGTAATCGATGGAGCGCTAGTTGAGCGAACGCCAGCATACGTAGCGCTTCGCTAGTGTTCATTTTTCCAATGTGACTTTAAACTGCGACAATTTATTTATGTAACGTATGGTTCGAATTGCAGCGCGATTTATATTATTGTGTATTACAAATTAAGTTGGAATTTTCCTGGAAAAGCGGTCTTTCGCATTCTGAGAGACTTGAAAATCGTGTCTCCAATAAATAAGCAATTGTAATTTTTAAACTGACAGAAGCATTTTTTGAAGTGTGTGTTATTTTCGTAGGTACAAACGTTATTGGCGTTAAGTCACTTTTTCCGAAAATTTAATAATTGCAACTAAATGCAATGCGTTTAAAGTGCATGGAGGAAGGAAACTTAAGGCTGGGTCGATAAGGATGAGAGTTGGCTTGACTCGTTAAAGTTGGTGGTCTTAACTCATTAAGTGAGCTGAAAATATAATTGGATGATATCCCTCTGTATCAAAGTTAAGAAAAGAAAACATAATGTAATGTAAAGTTACGTGATAAATGTATGGAACATTTCCTTCGCAAGTAAGATAATATTCTAATCACAGTTACGTAAATTCCTGATCAGTGAAAACACAAAATCGAGATATATTTCTAAAGATTTTTTATGGTACACATTTACACGCATTATAATTAATGTTATTACAATTTACGACTGGATTTGAAATCAAACCACTGCGCCGTTTGCGTATGGTAGGTTTATTCATTATTTTTAGTAGCCATTAATCGTAAAGCAAAAAACAACAGTCCCTGGCAAATAAACACAAAAAATGCTCACCAAAAAAAAACACATAGAAGAAAACAGAAGGTGGCACATTAACAAACACACAAAAACCAGAGGAAGCTGTTGTAAACAAACAATATCAAAGTGGAAACAATGCACGATTAAATAAATGCTGGGCTACCATACGCAACGGACAAAGAAAAATAATTATTTAAATAAATAGGCTCTCTCGCCATGACAAACAATATACACCAGAGGAAAATATGAAAATATATTAAATGAGAACTCTGAAATTTGTGGTTGCTCAAAATGATTATTTAGTTTTTACTGCAATATTAAATTTTTTTTATTTTCTTTTCTTTTAAAATAAAATTCACAACATTATTGACATCGATGAGTAGTCCATTAGTACTGAAATTGTACTGAAATTATAAAAAGCCCAAATCTTGCAGGCACAGTTAAATGAAAAATAGTGAATTGATTGTACAATTATTATTTTCTTAAATTCACGATAAAATTATAGAAACAATAAATGCCCATTATATAGGCCAAATAAATACTGTACGTCCGAATCAATGACGTAATAAATTAATAAAAAAAATTACAAGTAAATTGGATGCATCCGTTAGGCCTTATAAAATTATAAATTGTTATTTAACATACAAAATATTACATAAAAAGGTAAGTGTGACAGCTGTTAATTTATGTATTAAAATATACAAATATAGTTGCGGCATATCTGTTTAAAGTCTCGCAGTAGAAGAGTACAGCACGCTGGGGTCGCTTCATGTTTCCCGGTTACAGCGGTGAAACATAGAAGACGAAAAGGTGAAGAAAATGCCTCAAGAAAGGCCAAAAAGACTGGACGTCTGTAGTAGAGACTACAGGTCAGCTCGTCAATAGTCCAGCATTTGAATAGGCCAAGACGTGAATCGTCCAAGACGCGAATCGGCAGGGACGCGAATACTCCAAGACGAGAACCCTCACTACACAGAAAGTACCAAAAAATTAAAGAACATGAAATTTTTAAACAGAACACAAAACCTCTCGTAGGAAAATTACTCACCAAACGAGGGCGAGGATAATCACTCGACGAAATAATAGATGAAACAACCATGATATTGGGTGGTTCAGGATGTCCCCAATTCATGGCCTTCAGTCACCAGATCTAACACTTGACTTCTTTATGTGGGGTTACGTGAATGACATTGTCTGTGTAAAACTTGTCGTGGCTGTAGAATGTATTAAAAAAAATATGAATGTTTTTTCCTTATCTGACAGTGACGAAACTCCGAATGTATTTATCTGTTAAAAGGAATCACACATCAAACTACGCAGATTTGTATTTAAAGATATAGCACGCAAATTATGAATGTATGAATTAAGTCTACTCCGAATAGCTTAAAAAGACGGGCCTTTCAGACTGCTGTGCCCGAAAAAACAACTTGATACTTAAAATAGGAAACCAGAAGTATTTGTTTGACTTAAAGTAATATTTCTACTATTATTATTATACGGTCACAACTTAGCCATGTAAAATAATGACTTCGACCTAAATAATGTGCGTTTATTTCGTTACATACTGGATAGATAGATTGATGTGAAACGTCGTAGAGGTTAATTTGACACGTGTGAACTTCGCCGCTAATTGACTGCCCGAATCTATGTTTGGTTCCCGCATGTTACGGCAGAGCTCATATTGGCCTGGCTGCGGGCTAGCAGGGCAGCTGCCTTACGGTGATTGGCTGTAGGCGTTTCCGTCATGTTGCGTGTGACTAAGTGTGCTGTACTAAAGGAGAGTTCACTTCTGCTTTCCTGAATGTTCTGTGATTTACTGCTCAATACGTAAATGCCGTAATATTTTTGATACGTGCACCAGCTTCGCATGTATGGCATACCTTCATTGTAAAGCTTTCAGTGAGTAAAATACTTCACTCGAGGATTTCTCGTAAGGATACCCCCTTCCCAACTACGCATTTAAGGCTCAGAAGCAACGTAGCCGTAAGAGTGACCTTGAAACGCGCATCATCATTCATATCCACAACGAGCCAAGCGCTGGAATAACGTGCAAGATTCCCGCTGATATATTTTTACTTCTAGCCTTCAAGACGCGACCATATAATTGTACAGATGGAAATTCTCTAGCAAAGTTTATTGCACGTTTCTGAGATTCACAAACATCTGGTTAGTACGTTTTGAGGTACGGCAGTCTGAAAATGCCGTGCTAAGCTACTGTATGTCGGAGGGCTTCGAAACAGTCAGTTTTATGAGCATGGTGTCTTAACAATCACATTCGCTCCTTGACCGAAGTTTGTTTTCTTAACGTACGTTGACACAGTGCTCACACACGGAATAATTTCATAGAGTAAAATGTTTTTACGAAAAAACTTCAACTCATTTGAAGAGCGTGCACTGTAGGCGGCACCACAAGAACGCTGCCTATCTCAGATCTCAGGCAGGAGAAAATATAGGCAACTAAATGTTACACTATATTCAGCGTGCCTCAGAACCAGTCGAACGTACAATGCCACCCATGACATTTTTCTTTGTCTCGGATTGCCCAACATTGCCGTAATAAGATCTTGCAAGACGTTTGTTATATACCTAGAAAGCTATGAATAAGCAACTAATCACATTATCAAAAACATTCGAAAACTTTATGCTAAACATCTATTTCTAGGTTTTAATTCCTGTAGAAATAGTCTCTTCTTCTCAATGCACAGAATTATTACATCCGAAAGCTGTATTATTAAAAATACATGAGCGCCACAGAATACAATAAGACAAGTAAATCTCTATCCTTGGTCTCACCATGGCTCATAGGTAGGCAGCTACCTTAAGGACTTGGGCCAGAGTTCCTACGTTTTTGACGAAAGTATCTTTTTGTACTTAAACAGGAGCAGATCTGGTAAAATCGCTCTGCAGCTTTGTTATAACTGGTTTTAAATTTATACTCTGATTTCGTCAAACAAAATACTGCACGATGGTAGCAAATTAAAGTTGGACCTGCCTGAGAACGAACTTCGCTCCGTCTGAAGCAGTGAAAGAGAGACAACATGTCGCGCGAAATATTTTGTTGGAAGGCAGGAGGGCAGGTAAATGCGGGGTTGCCACGTCCAGAAATATCACTCTTGAAATGTTCGCTGACACATACCGTTGCTTATTGCATTAATCGAAAGTCAACAATATGAACGTAAATTGAAAATGTTAAAAACGTATATGTTTAGAAGGCGTAGTAATTAATATTTACATAATTTATTCCATATCTCTATTACGTTCTCTGGCGATACCTTTGCTAAATAAATTCCTCCATACTTCTCGTTTAACAAAATTACTATATTTCGACATCGTCTACGTCCTGAACATGCACTAAAACGCCTAACGACATATTATGTTCCCGAGCAGGGTAGATCTGAGTCAATTCGAAGAAATGATCTAGTTGTTTATTAAGAGTTCTTGCGAGCCGGTAGACATTTTCCGCATGATGTTCTTGCCCGATTTTAGAGAAACGGCTTCTCCATCGAGTAGATCGCGCGAGGTGTTCGTAAGCGCCATGCAGTGTCGTATCTGGTAGGTAATGTCATAATACGCAATGACTAAACGTAACGCAGTTGGAAAACGGGACGTTTTGCTGTCGCAGAGCAGAGAGTTGGTAACTCTTATGCGCAGTGAACGGAGAGAATAAAGCATCAGTAGTTTTTGGGATTGCAAAGACAATACATGTATGAATCTCGAAAATAAAAATTTTGTTAGTATGTTAATGAACCGACTAAATTTTCGCTTACATTATTTATTTTCCATGAATGATATAGGCCTAAAAGTTTGTATAGTGTGTATGAAATGTTTAAATATGTTAAGGATTTTATTTTTTAACTGTGTGAAAATTTATTGGATTTTGATTAAGCCTCGCATTCGTAGACATACTGGATTACTTTACTTTTCACTTTTATGAAATGTTGAGAAGGAAACTGTGAAATGTGTTATTATATGGTGAATTATATGTACCTTGCGCTACATTACAAGCATCACAGTTGAACTTTCAACGCGTATTTAGGCTGCAAGCAGTCCAGAAATAAATAGTTTTGTATGTTCTTAATTTGCAAGACTATTGGCGATCTACATATTTGTTAATGGGTATGGAAAGGTAAGATGTTGACCGAGCGATTGGAATGATTGATCGTCGATAAAATCTAAACATCTCATCATAATTTGATGGATTATTTTTGCCGAGTATAGATATTATATTAGCGGACGTCCATTTACATAGCTCTGGGAGGTAGTATACTTTGCTTTCGAATGAAAAAATTTAAATCTGTATTTAGTAAAGTAAGGGATTGAAACCACAAAATCCATAAAAATGGAAAACAGTATTATTTTATAATTTTTAGTACGATAGTATTAAGGACTCTTTAAAAACAGAATTTAATAAATATTCACGTTTCGAATTAAAAATAATTTTATTCTCCGAAAACTTTTTCGCGAGTGGTTTACGGATGTTAAAATTATTTTAAAATCAAAACACAAATACTTTTTAATTTTATATTACTATAAAGTCCTAGATATTATCGTACTAAAAGTCATAAAATTAGAAGTTATAAGATTACATTACATACGAGTAAACCAAACTAGTTATCACTCAACACAGTACCACTCAATATGCACAAATCAGTCATATAGGTAAATTATTTCTTACAGTACTCCAGTACCATTGGCTCAGATAACAAATGTATATAGATATTCAAATTAAAATAAAAAAAAAGCATTCATGAAAACTGTTCTACAACATAGAAGAAATTAAATAATATTGAAAGGGTAAGAAGTAAGGAATTAGTAAATGATAACAACATAAAATGAAACAGTTGTTTAATATAATATCTAAATTTGTTCTCATTATAACTGTGATCTAGTGTTCAAGAGATTGGTTAGAATGAAAATAGCCTGTAACAGCAATGCGTGTTTAAATGTAGTGTAATGTATACTTGTGCAATTATATAATTTTGTAGTGCTAACGTGTGTATGCTGTCTATGTTTTTACTTCACAGTTTCTGTAGGCCTATGATAGAAATGTACACAACTCAAACGCAACAAACAAAATAAATGCAGAATTATTATTTAAATGATTTATTTTTCAATGCCCTAACAACTCTGAATTCTTAAAGTTTATGGATTAAGGAAATGATGATGGTAAAAATGCAATGAAAATATTACATAGACAGAATTGTATTCTTATTTGCATGATGAATTGTGAATTTATATTTATTAACTATGAATAACAAATAAAAATATATAGTTCCTCAGGCAAATAAGAATAAAATTCATCCTATGTTGAAATTTAATTGCATTGTTATTATAATTTCCTTAATCTAGAAACTTAAAGAAAATATGTTGCACCGGTGAAAACTGTATTGTCTAGGTATCTATAGCCCTGAGTGTGTTTCTGAGGATATACTAGCTGGAACAACAATGTCTTGTGAAACAATGTAAACTGGCTCCAGAGACTGGTACCTACTGTGGAAGTGTCGCTGGTGGATTTGTCCTGGGATGTAATATATTTAGAGGATTAGTTCTTGATGGTGCTATAGTTACTAAGGAGGACTCATATTCTACCGCAGACATTTCAGGAATGTGTATTTATGTAGGTGAATTACAGTTCTGGGGAGATTGTGTGTGCCTGACATACACACAGGGAATGTTCCTGTGGTACTGCTAGACGTCTGAAGACTACTGCTTCTCTGTCTAATCAGCAACCCATCTGTCTCGTACATAGTTAATTGTCGCTTAGGCCGGTATTCCTAAACGTTTTTATAAGGGTTTAGGTTCAGGACATTACTCATCCGTGACTAATCTGTGACATTACATTGCCCTAATATAACTACGCATGCGCAGTATGTTTAGCCCTACAGACGGCTACATACGTTACAACGTATATTACCGCTGCTGGACGGATATGGTTTATAGCAATAAAAGAGAAAACAAAACAGTCGAACCATACAGAAAATTAAACTTTCTGGCAGCAGGAATACTAAATAAAACTTCACTAGCATTTTAAAACCTCAAATAGTCCAAAACCAACCAATTTGGGATTTCAAAGCATTGAAGTATACGTAAGTTTTTTTGGACAAGTTGTAAAAGAGATTCGATAGCTCAGACGCTAAGGCATCGGATCAGCAAATATGTTATTTGAGTTCGAATCCGAGTTACTTTGAATTTGTTTTACTTTTTTTATATTATGTAGCACAATAACGTAAAAGTTAAATAAATGTTTATTTCCACAAATATAGTTTCTAAGCATTAAAATAACTCAAAAATAAAAAAAAATTAATTAACATGATTAATGAACCATTGTTGATGAATAGGAATTTTTTTCCCTTGTAAATTGCAGTCATTATATAAGAAAACCACGTCTAGTGTACAGAATTGAATGACTTCGGACAAAGACAGAATGTTATTTTTTAAAGACACCACGCTTATTACAAACACTGTTTCGAAGCCCACTAGCATAGCTAAAAACAATCTCTTTAGAATGCTGTACTTCAAAACGTACTAACCTGATGTTTGCAAAACGAAGATAGACTCGTGCACTTAATTTCGTAGCAGACTTTCCAAAAACAAAATTATATAATCGCAGCTAAGAGTCTCATAGTAAAAACAGTTTGGCGAGAATCTTGCTCGCTAGTTCAGAGCTTGGCTCTTTGTTGTGTTGTGGCATTTAATACGATCTTCAAGGTCGCCCTTACAGCATAGTCGCTTTGTTGTTTGGCCGACGACGTTGGCTGACTTCCAGAAACCATCCCGTTTGTATGTTAGTCAAAAACGTAGGAATGTGACGTACGACCAAAGAGAGGTAAAGAATGTACAGTCCACGTGGGTTTGGAAATGAACTGCTTATAAAAACAATTCAACGGTTCTAGCACCACAACTGACACATACGCACTATATTCTTAATAATTTCATTTCCAGACCTGTGATTAATGAACATTTGTACATCTCTTCTTACGTGCGTCTAATTGATACATTTTACTCTTCACTTAAGAAAAATTCTGTGTACAAGTTATCTTACGGTTTCTTATTTTTTTTTTCATCTTTTCCGTTTTAAAATTGCACGTTATATTAAATTTTTTATAATATCGGCCCGTACATAACGAAACCACTTAAAATCTTATACCACTTTAAAAATAAGAATAATAACATACCGGCAAATTCAATACATGTTTTTTTTTTTCTTTTTCGTAGTGAATAAGGCAACTCAACAGCCTGAAGGTCGTAGCGCAAGCCTTTTTCAGTCATAGTCTTTTATATTGCAAAATTAGGTAGTGTTTCTTTAGTGTAAGAAAATATACATTATCTTTGATACTTGATAAGTAATTTTCAAATGTTAAAAATGTTTGCGTACTTTATGTGTCTAGACAATTTACCTCAAGTTTTACAGCGTAGAATACATTTTCGAATTACAACATCCCTTTAGCACGCTACTTTAGCAAGAATGTTGCTAAATACTTTTTAATGATATTCAATGCAGACTTAAGGAGCACATTTATTTTACGGTGTAAAATTAATTGCTTTTTTGTATGAGACACAACTGTACCTTCAAAACTGCGTCTGCGATTTTTCAGTTTTAGGAAAACCATCATCAGGGAACTCGCAAGTAATATTTTTTTTACCTCGTCAAGGCACTAATTCTCTTCAGCACGGCAAGGGAAGCAAACCACTTGGTCATTTATCACGAAGAGAAGCGGCCTGGAGATAGTAGCAATTATTTCACAGCGGAGACTTTCAACGTGGCGTCCCAGGTGGTTTTTATGTGGGTCGGGAGCTTAAGTATTGCTTCGTCGAGTTACCTTACCGATCCTAGCGCAGTGTTTATTGCGTCCCCGGTGTTGAATCGCAAACCTCACGGTACTTCTAAGTACCGTATATAAAGGAATGCATTGCGCACTGCAAGCATTAAATTTCCAAAACTTTTAGTAACATAATAAAATATAAAACTACAAATGGTTCACTTACTGAAACATTAAAATTAAATTATATCAACAAACACCACGTGATTCCTTCATTGGTGAATCAGTGGAGGAATATTTTATCAAAGGCCAAATAAACAACAGGATCTTCTATCGTTACTGAGAAAACAAAGATCTGATGGTGAATGGGAGGAATACACTGTAAAAGTTCTGTCAAATTCTTCTTGTCCTTTTCTGTAGTGACTGGTCTGAGAAAATTTTACAACAGTTGAAGGCCCAACTGATAAAAATTGAAGAACACAGTCTCCAGTTAACTGGAAAAAAAAAATCATCAGTATACGGAAATCCGTAATTACTAAGCATTTTCTTGTTTCAAAATATTTTTGGTCTCTTATCTCAGTTAATGTACCTGTAATTATACAAATGTTATTTTAATTCTGTTTCGTTTTCTTTAAGTGACGGAATTCACCAAATTCTAAGTTGAAAAGAACTCATCTTGCTGTATTACGCTTATCTGAAACATATTTTCTTGCATCGTATACTACTTACACCCAGTGATTTAAAGATATGACTTGTACTATCTTTGCTACTGTTTCTATTTACCCAAACTATTTGTTGATATACAAAGACTGTGCCGTTTTATCAGTTGTATGCTATTTTAATTTGTATTATTCCGGTACATGTTTTATTAACTTTAATATGGATGTGAATTATTAAATGAATTTGACCTTTATTAGTAATTCACTGGTACTATGATTATAAGTTTTCCTGCAGATTTTCTCTGCTTGCTGTGCTGATTTTAATTTCACGTCTCTGAGTCCAGGAAAGCGATCAAACAACCGGCCGCCTCACTACATGCTTCTCGCCAAGCCATTATCACCTTGTAATACAAGCCACAGGGAACACTGTTCGTGCCTGTAGCCACTTCCTCACAGGGACAAATACCTTGCATTACCCGCCCTTTGAGTGCGCGCACAAATGTCCTCACAGGGACAAATACCTTGCATTACCCGCCCTTTGAGTGCGCGCACAAATGTCCTCACAGGGACAAATACCTTGCATTACCCGCCCTTTGAGTGCGCGCATAAATGTCCTCACAGGGACAAATACCTTGCATTACCCGCCCCTTGAGTGCGCAAGCCAACAATTTAGCTCGGCTGCAGACATAAAAAACGTCACATGTGTACTTTTTTTTTGCGCGCCACCCACGACTGCTTCTCGGCACTGTAGTAAAGTTGGCAGTTTTGAATACACCTGTGGTATTTGTCGGCGGCATACGGAACTAATATTGGCGTCTCCACGCTCTCCTCTCGGTAGCGCGTTACTTCCCGGGCCGGACTTTAGTTCCCTCTGCTGAAGGAACATTACGTGTCTCGGCGCTGCTCCTGTGTTGCGGGAGACTAGTTCTCAGGCTGTTTTTAATTTGTTTTACGTCATGTAGTGTTAGTTTGTGTTTTAAGTGCAAAAGTGATTTAATTTTGAGGGATTTGTTACCTTACTTAACTGTACGTACTTCGAGATGCAAGTCATCTGGCCTACCCTCCGAGGCAAGTTTTCCTACTGCGTCCGCGTGTTACGCCCCTTTGTTTCCTCGCAAGTTGCGTTAATTAATTCCCCACTTCCTTTCATTTGTTCCAGTGGAGGGTTTAAGTGCATGCATTCAACTCTACCATAACTCCTATGTCGGATTTTCAATTCTATTCTAATCTACTTTCATCCACTGAAGCCGTCGCTTTTCTTTCAGCATGTCCTTTCTCAGGACATCTACTCATCGCTTCTCTCAGCTAAGTGCTACGCCTCCATTTATAGACGTTACGTCATCCTACGAATAATTTTTCTTCACCTACAATTCTTATGAACTATCTAATGATGATGCACTTTAATGTATTAACTTATCTATCTACCGAACAGACTTAGCCTGTCAGGAGTACACTCTAGGGAAAAATATTATTGGAAGAGTTTCCATGGCCCTGTTTAGTATTTTAAATAATAACTGTGCGAAGCACATTATGTAATTCAATGTATTATACTAATATTAAATTCTTATCTTCAATTGCCCAATATTTTAATTAATATTAAATTTATCAATTCGCTCGGCCTTTCATTAATAGTTTTCTTTATTTTGCAGTTCTTCCATTGGGAGTTCATAATTCTATTGTATTGTTAGCTCTACACGAGCAGTAAAATGCATCAGCTTTAATTAATTATTTGTGTCCATCTTCCTTTCCAACACACATTCAAAGTTTATACATAACTATGGTAGCAGAAAATATATTATTCAATAAAGTATTTAGTATATTAAAAGGAAGGACGCGACAAGACAAATAAATTGATGCCACTATATTTGTGATATACTGTAGTAGTGCTGTTATACAGATTTTAAACTATTGCTTTCGAAATCAAGACAAAGTTTACGTTTGTATTTGGACTGGTTCGTGCGTGCAATGATGTGCCGGAACATTACAATCAGTTTTTATAACGCATGAGCCGATTAATGAATGCGTTTCTGGTGACACTGTGACAATTGTTCAAGTTGTATACATACGTGTGACACTCGTACACGGCGTTCACAAACAACTGACAAATACCATCACGAGGTATATAAGCACGAATTGAGCGTATTACACCGAGAACCAACATTTACCATATAAACCTGCTAGAGACAGTGTAGACTGGGTGGGTGTGAAACGTTATATAGGTCGTTCACTTTAAAGTGAGCACTACACAAAGTTTTTTTCAGCCGTTTTGCAGCCATCTTTACCATTTTTAATATAAAAACTTCCAGGTAACTAAAAACCAATGTTATCATTTCAAAACTCTCAAAACTTAACATCTAATGATCCAATAAATCATATTTTTAATTAATTACAAGTTCTGTAGAGTGCTCAGTTTATAGTGAACAGCCTAATAACGTGGTATTTTAACTAGCCTATGCGCAGGTCTGCATACCTGACAACAACACTGTGCAGTACCAAAGCCAAACAATTTCAACCTGTCCTAGAATAAATCCGAGAAATACTCGTGCATTTAGTAGTGGACCTTGTGACTGCATTCAGTGTGCGGGATATCTGCACAGCTGCTGCTTACGTAACATTTCGTTAGACATTTACAACAAGCCAATAGGTTAGTATGGGAAGGGAGACGTTTCAGTGGTAACCAACAGTAACCAGAGTAAAAGAATTTCTCACGCTTAGATTGCTGTACAGGATTATATGGACGTTCGCTCTCTTTTTTCAACACACAGTAACTGCCATAAGCACTGTCATTGTTTCGGCGAGCGCTGTTGCCAAAAACCCGCAAATGTCATATTGTAACTTTCTTAAAATTGTCGCACAGAGTACAGCATCGAAACACGCATCGGATGATATATTTGTTTCGTCATTTGCACCATTATAAATGGTTTTAAAAATTCGAAAACGAAAACTTTGTACTCATACTATTTTCCTGCATCATTAAATATATCACTTAACAACTTCAGAACTAATGGTAAAACAGTATTCAAATTTTTGTGATGCATAACAAAAAAAAAAAAAAAAAAAAAAAAAAAAAAAAAAAAAAAAAAAAAAAAAAAAAAAAAAAAAAAAAAAAAAAAAAAAAAAAAAAAAAAAAAAAAAACAGAAGACTAAAAATTTTCTTTGTTAAATGTATAGAAATTTTTTTTCTAACCTTATGTGCGTTTCATTACAGAATGAATCATAAAAAAGTTGGTCAGTGAGAAACTTGTTTATTTTTGACATTAGATGAGGGATGAAATCGAGAAAGTTGTTCATAAAGAGCTGAATTTAGTAGCACCACTACAACAGCTTTAACAGTTCTCGTGTTAATAGCGTGAAATGTGTTGCGTATTAGGTCAATGCGCTCACCCATCAAACCAAGACATCTGACGGGCACTCGAAGTTCCGTTGTCTTTACTGACTGTGAGGTTTTGTAATGGTAGAGTAGTAAATAACATACAGTCTTTTTTTCAGTCAGCAGATTTTTTTTCTCCTCTTATCTTAAAATAGTCTAGGAGTGCACCCGTGTCTCGCGGCCATGTGAAATCTACTAACGCAATAATAGTTTTTAGTCTTCAAAAAATTTGAGAATTTTTTATAACGTTAATTGTTGTTATACTGTATATGTAATCAACTGTAGCCAACAGGATGAAATAAATAAATAAATAAATCAAAAACCTAAACTAGAGCAAATGAAAAAAAAATATATGTCACCAAGTTTGTTCGCAAGGTTTTCAGTCTGTTAAGTGTATAATAAGCTTTAAATTAATGGGTTTGTCTTGAAAAAAAAACATTAAAATCATAGTAAAACGAATTTTAAAAATGCTGACAAACAAATTTCTGGTATCTGTTCTCGTTTAGGCCTAAGCTTGAAAAATAAGTGTCACAAAAGTAGTGGAAGTGATAGATCGTACCTGAAGTTGACGTCACTGCCAAACGTTTGTACTCTTTTGTTTCATAAAACTCCCACTTTAAATGTAATTTTATTAAAAAGATAATAATTACAAAAACAACCAGTTTTTTTTATTTTTACTCGTCGTCTGGCTTTACATCGTCGATTTCATAAACATCAACACTACCCCAACCACATTCTTGTCTTCAGACAGACGATACTCCCATGAATGAAATCTCATGTTTTATCGAGAGTAGCTATAATGATTAATGGGAAGCCTATATGATAATAATGATTTCTTTACGAATCACCTATTACTACTAATCTAATGAATTCAAACCAGTGAAGTATGTGAACTGTTTAATATTTTAAATTAATATAAAAAAGTGGTTAGCTTCATATTTTGAGTCTTAATCTTATAACATTTTCAATGATATCTAATTATAAAATGTAAAATGAAGTATTCTGGTACTCAAATTATGAAGTAGTACATCTACAGAACTTCGTAACTAAGCTGCGATCTGGCAACAGCGCGCGCCATAAGCCCTGTACTGCAATCTAATGTTGGGACGCTCTTATACATGAGAGCAGAGTCAGCTGCTGTACGCAGGCGAAACACACTGAATGATGGGGATATAACGTTAACAATAGACGTAAACAAAGTCACAATGAAGTTAAACTGTACTGACAATAATGAAAATAGCAAAGGAAGGAGGATGAAACTTATAATTCTCAATAAGCTATAAAACTAATTATAATTATGTGCTGCCACCGTCGCATTTGGTGAAACATTTACGAAATCTTAAACATATGTAGACTTATTTGGAATATCTGACCTTCTTAAAAACCTTCCCTATTTTCTTGATGGAGTTTCTGCTTATGCTCGTGATGGAACAAACCTGGTTCCACGACTGAGGAAACCTCCATGTCTCCAGCTGGTTACTTATATGAACCTCTATAACACTTTTGTTGCCAGCAATAGCGCTAGTTTTGGACTGCATTTCCTACGTTCGAATTTCCTTCGTATTGTGTCCCTATCTGACTGGTTTAATGGTGAACGTTTGCTATTCGCTTGTAAACAAATAAACCGTGTCGGATAACCGTCGTACTATAAATAGAGATGGTTGTGTATAGCGAACATGTTTTGAACCGACATACCCTTGAAAACACAGCAGTTTCTTGCAACATGTATACTTGGGTGTTATACGTCTGACACAACGTAGCTGTCTGCAGACCAATAACAGGCATCACACATTGCCACTAGCGGGATTCTTATAGGCTCAGTCAAATAAGGAAACATTCCCATGCACATGCGAAAGCCAGTAATCTTACGGTACGCTGAACGTACGTTGAAAACAGCAAACAGTCAAGTTTTCCTGCGATAAATCATTATCTATAACTATAGAACAATATGCAGGACAATACACAGTTTTAGAGGATACGTTGGTACGAACAATTCTTACGATTTTCTGCTATTTACAGTAATTAATTGAGAATTTAAATGGCATGGAGAACAAAGGAAACAACGTAGCAACCAATTGTCTTATAAAAATGTTGTAATTCAAAAATTCAGAGGGTAATAAAGGAGAATGAACTGAGAAATACCTACCAAGACGATATGTTTGATGACTTTATCGACTGTTTTCTCAGAATATTTGAGCTTCGTTTATATTTTTGCATAAATATTATAATATCAGTTTTTTGGTTTTTATATTATAAAATGTAAACTATTTAATGTTGTTTTTATTTGCATTTCAATAATCGTCATTTGTGTGCTATTAAATGGACGTTATAGATATACGCCTGTATAAATTGAGTATAATATTTTTTTTTGTATATCATGTGTTAAGTGCAGGAAACATGAAATTGGCGATACAAAATAAACGAGTATGAACACCGATTATAAAACGTTCAATTGTGACATGCGGTTAATAATATAATTGTTAAAGATTACAGTGAAATGTAATGCTAAAACACGATTATGTAAGCTGGCAATATCGGAACTTACCATATTGAGCAATGGGAAGTAACTGGATTTCCTCAGTAATGCAGACCGTTATTTCAGTTGGTGCTGCTTTAACGAGACTGGCGTTTGGAGGGATCTCTCTCTGCTGACAATAAGCCCTAACGCCCGAACTGCCACATAACTGGATACCTACTGTAATCCTTAATCCTCCGACTGAATGAGGAACTGCTCTCTGTAAACCCTCTGCGCTTTTCAAAAGCCATTAGATTCTTTGCTGTCGCTGTACTGTATACCTACTGTAACTAACGTGATAATTCACTCGAATATTGACAATTTTGACACAACATTTATTGCATGCGGGTTGTTTCAAATTCAAGTCACTTATCTCCAGCAAGCAGTGTACAGCATACACTCTCTAGTTCCTCTGATACGCAATGAAGGTTAAGCCAGCTCATCTATGCCTCATTTGGTTTCACGGTACATCAATCCAGATAAACCTCCAGTGGAATATGCTAAAACACCCGCCAACCAAGAATCGCTAGCAAAGTCACGTGAACCAAACTTTTAAACTGTACTTTGTCCATACAGTTTTAATTTTTTGTTCGATTCAACACATTTTGAACACTATTAATTGAATATTTAAAATCAAGGATGTCGATAAACCCGTTTCCCTTTATGTTTTAATGTGAGATGATATTGCTATTTAAGAGGAGTCTCTCGAAATATCGTATACAAAAATTAATGCTTACGCGTTTACGCATACGTCCGTAAATAACTGTTCTGTGACCATACTTTCGTTCCTGGAAAGGCTGAAAACTATTACCTATAGGTGCCACTCTTTACTTTAGTCCTACCGTATAGGCTATCATAAGATACAAACATTTGTGAAAATGGCTACAAATGGCCTTTTTAGTGCATTGGTACCGAGTATCCTGAAGAAAAATTCATCCTGGCGCATGTAGTTCAAATCTTTGGCTTTTAGAACATGGAACAATAACACACTGTTACTGATATCATTTGTTTTCTATTGGACCGCAGTGACCCCGATCTGACGTCTATCTTCCCCTTAAGAACTTCTCTTTAGACTGCCTGTTTGAATATACGAGTAAATGACTGAGCCTGGAAGTAATTCGTTTTCGTGAAACCCGTTCTCTCCGCAATTATTCAGAAATTATATCCAATTAATAAACTTTTGAATACTTCTAAAATTGTCCGTAAACCATATTTAATAGAACGGAAGCTTGAAAGTAATGTTGGCAAATAAAATACTGTGGCGTTGAGGTGAATTCAAATAAAAGGCTTTTCGTATTTGCATTATTGGTCTACCTTCAGAAGAATAAAATATGGCAATGACATCACCTTCCGGTGTGTGTTTGTGTCTGTTCGTGTTGGTGTGTGTAAGTGTGTGTGTTGGTGTTTGTTGCATGTGTATGTTAGTGTGTATTGGTGTATGTGTTAATGTATGTGTGTGTTGCTGTGTGTTCATGTGTAAGTGACCCCCTTAAAACATAATGAACCAGTGGACGTAATTTTATCACAGTCGGTACACATGCAGTGCATAAGTAAGGGGATGTGACTTACACGTATTTCGTTTATGTTATATGTAGAGACATGCAAAATTAGTGTTATTTTCTGACAGCTAACTAGACTCCAAGTGGCTATAGGCACGTTCGACGTCTCCTGCTGGCCGATATTGTCGTGACTTGCCGCAGAGAATGCTTACACCGGTAGAGAGGCCAATCTATGTAAAGACGTAACACGCGTAAATGACAACACATAAAATATTCGTGGCTAATTGAATCGCATATTATGCTCTGTTATGTATAGGAAAGTGAAGTTTAATCTGCTACCAAATTATAACGCGAATTTAGCATGCCTCTAGTTATCCTATGCTTATTTTAAAATGACAGCTATTGAAAAACGTTAGGCTCGATACCATACTTTGTAAGTTAGGCTATATGACTGATTAAAACCTAGTTTTATATTTTAATAGTGAATAATCCAACAATTGAATGTGGAACGTTTTATTTTGTTTGGTTTGCCATATTGTGAATAGTATACTTCGACAACTACTAGGCCTAAGACGATAATAATTTTTTTTTTCTAAATAGTTCGTCATCCATACTTTGAGTTCTGTTCGTTTGAATGTTATAGGTACTCCATTTTGTAAGACAACACAACATGAATGACCTAAGATTATTTGTCATATTTTGAGATTTACTGTACTGGACCGGTTATTGCCAAATTTTAATTTATGATGACAATTGGTCATCAAAAACTGATATAAATATAGCATAGCATTGTAAGCGAGCCATTTGGTAAAGTATCTTGCTGGAATAAATATTGTTGAAACATTATAAGGAGCAACAAGATTCTTGCGCATAAATTTTATTATTTGACGGTTTTTCGTTAAAGATTTTGGGTTAATTTTTACCACATTTGAGGAGAGTAGGCCTAGCGTATTGACAATACTGGTAATTGACAATACTGATAGCTTATTGTTCTGTTCTGCAGTTATTTTTGACTAACCACTACATTTTCTGAACAACAGGGTCGAAATTTTTGCTTGAAGACGTTACTATAGCACAAAGGCAAACAAAACGTTGCAAGGCAAATGAAAAAGTGAGACGAAAATTTGGAGAGCATACATAAAATATGTTTAATAAACTGACGGGTTCAGGTGGGAAAATACGTAGTCAATATTACACTTCTCTTGCAGCCTGTAACTTTGTTTGCACGCTAACTCGAGGCCGTTGTTTCAAACACGGCGAGAAACAATTTAAGAGTCCGAATCAGGCCAATGGTGTACATTTACAGTATTCTGATAAAAATGCCATGCCTAATTTACTACTGCAAAGATGAGTACAAATTTGTAAATAGTTTGGCCAATTGTAACTGCTTCCTGCTGAATACGCAATTCGAGGAGTTTTTGCTCCAAAGATGTTTTATTCTGCCAAATTACGGTAACATGAAACGTGTTTTTTTTGTTTGAAAGTATTTCAATGAATTTGTAATTGTAATGTTGTATTTGAAATTTTTCTTATCTGATATAAATAGGTTACTTTTAACGAAGCGCAAACATATATATGAAACTTTGATATATTTATGTATATACTTAATGTATTTATGTTTATTTCACACTTCTATAGGTGTCACAAGTGAAACTCAATCCAGGGATACTTGTCCACAGAAAACGTAAAGTCAGTGTAGTTTGTAAAGTCATGGTGGGCCTCCAGTTAATCCAAATATGAATTCAATCGCCCCTCTACTTGGTTTCGTGGAAACTGAGAGATAACTGTCTCAAACAAAATGTTTGCCATGTCCAGAAACGCAGTAAAACGAATGTAAAATTTACCTTATTTCAGGGCATTTTTTTTGGAAGAGTTACAGAAGTAAGGAGAAGTGTTAACTACTAATGTAAATACATAAATAATATAATATGATAGTAACAAATACAGCAACGTAGATTGGCACAAACTTTTTTTCGTGAGAATTTATTATAAACTTATAATGATTTTAAAGGTAAATAATTAACAAGAAAAATTTTCTCTGCTGTGAAAAAAATGCCTTAGTAAACTAATTTAAGGAAACGACACAAAAAAAATGGAATTTACGTTGTACAACATGAATAAAATCAGCACATATAGACATGAAAACTAAATCACATTAAAATATTTAACCTGACATTAAAAACCTACAATTCCTGTATTACGGGCATAAACTCTCTATTTCTGACTGTAAGGGCCACAAAACACAGCTCACATGTCAATGACCTGCCACGCAACTTCAGCTAATGTAACATACCACGATATCTCGTGGAGATTACAGTATGTAAATGAGAGTCCATGTTGGGGACGTTAAGACATTTACGCACATATTAGTAATTTTAGTAACTCGGTAAAACCCTGGCATGTTATTTTGAAGTAGTAAGATTTAAGTGTATTTATTATGCTGTTGTAATGTATATTGTGTTAAGTATAATGTAAACATAATTACTCTCTGTATTAACAGAGTGGGTTACGGCAGAATAGAGCAGAGAGAAAAAAACATTTAGATTTATCGCAGTGTGGTTTGTCATAGGGCTGTAGTCTATGGACAGCGATCAAAAAAAGAAAAGAAGGT
>PNEQ01054123.1:0-28599 GCA_003012365.1 Medauroidea extradentata | reverse complement strand
TGTGGTGGAGTCAAACCAGCCGTGATTAGTCCTGTTGTATCGTGACCCTTTACAACAGCATTGCTTTGAACAAAAAGGGGCTCCTTTTGGCCCTCCTTCACGCCAGGAATCCCACATGTTTGTTGCTTTATACACAACATAAGGTGGCAATGCTTCTCCGGTTGCTGAAATGCACATCATTATTGATACAGAACTTTTGTAATAGTTTACTACATTGTCTAGATATTTTACACCCATTTTAAAAATTAGTTTTTGTTTCCCGGGATCATCACTAAGATTGCTCTCATCGTAGTTAAAAATGGCCTCGGGACTGACACCATCAAGAGTTTTTGCAAGTTCATCATGAAAATCTGACAAAGTGGAATGATCTACAGCAGCTCTAGCCCTCTTTATATTGTTCCCTAGTCTAAGCTTTATTTCTTCTTTGTGGCGACCTAAGAAACTTGCAGCCCAGTCAGGACCTGGAAAATTATTTTTAAATTTGGTCTGAGCACCTTTGCTGTCAAGAAATGCTTTAGCTACATATCGAAGATCCATCGGGGAAAGTGGAAAACCCCATTCTGCACAATCTGTAATTCCAGCCACTAAAATCTCTTCCTCTTTCTCACTAAAAACAGGTTGACCGCCGTGACTTTTACCGTGGCGACTATGAACTCAACTCTGTTTATCAAAGTCCCTTTAGGAATATTGTACACTTTACTTGCCTTATTTATACTTATTTTGTCATCTAAAATTTCTTCCAGGCACTTTTCTAAAGTCTCTTTGCTGTATTTTTGTGTTTTACATACTTTTATTTTATAAACACGCGGCATTTTAACACTTCTGAGTAGAAATAAACATTAGGTAATGTCAATAACTTTATCACCAATAAATTTATAAACAAGCTGACCACACTGGCAAAATAATCACTGCTACAATTGTAACAAGTAACTGCCACAGATAGACTTGAGCGCTGCTTATTACAACGTGGTCAAGTTCACCCCAGACACTACGAGTGGTCAACTTCACCCCGATTTCACTTGAATTTTACCCAACTTTGTATTTCTATTTTAAACGAGGGTTTAAATTCATTATTTCAATTCACTACAACATTGGTTGTTGACCTAATGTATCGAGGTATAACATGTGATACATCTGAGAATCGTGTGTAATCTTACCTCTGCCATGGACACAAAAGTTTTTGAACATTTCAAAAATCAAAAAATGTATCTTTTCAAATACAATTTTTTACTGCAGTACGTAACCAACATAAAAACAAAGTAATAATTTCTATCAATTTAAAGGAAATCAAATATCTGATAAGCAGCTATGAAGTTTGTAACTGCAACAGGCAATGTATGTTAAACATACTGTTAAACATTTTTTAACTTTTCGGTCAACTTCACCCCACTGGTCAACTTCACCCCATTTGACGGTAATCATAAATACTACGGATATCTATGTGATCACTTTAATAGAATCACTAAATAAATATTTACTGACCAACAAGTAAAAGTCCACTATCCAAGCGCAACTCCAACTGCTACAGTTTCAGGGAATGACATGAATACCCGATACTATTAGACGCTTTAAAGATAATTATTGTTTATTCCTAAACAAGAGCAGATATAAAAAACTGTTGCACTTTTTGTTAAAAATTGTTTTTACTGTGTAGTTTAACTTTCTCCTACACAAAAATTATGTAGATTTGGCTAATACGATAATTAATAAGATTTTCCTTCATTGCATAATAAGCTAAAACCATTGTGTATTTTGTATTGAAAAAAAAAAGTTTAAATTCTAAACGAAACTATAGCCACAGTTGTTCGATATCTGCTCTAGTTTATGATTAAAAAATAACTATCCTGAAAGCAGTAGAAATGATGGAGCGTGGCCCCCCTGCACGGCGGCCGAGCGATGCGCAGAACTTCGGTGGTAAGAAGTTTGTTTAAAAAACTATTGAACGTGTGTGAGCGAAGAAAGCTTATATAATAGTATGCAAAGAACGTTATAAGTATGTACATCTATTTAAAGCCCTATAGACTATAGTTGTCATTAAACTTTTTTCCTCATGGCCGAAAATTGTTTAAGTAAGTGCGTGCTTGAGACCGAAACATCTTACTGCACAATGTTTAAAAAGGCATATGCATGAATAATACAACTTTACCCTTAATATTATGTCATAAAATGATAGGATTGTTCAGTAACTTTATTATAATAGGTGCCACAAAATATTTTTTCCCGTTACTTCTCGACCACTGCGGTCCCCTCTCTGCATTTAGGTGAGAGACAGTACCGTTACAGTAATAATTAAAAGTTTGGAAAGGGGGATAAGTTGGTGTATTTATGTGTTTTTTAATTAGAGTGAAAATAACTCTCACAGTTTTCAGGGTATTGAAAAAATACATGTGAACACTACAGCAATGCGGGCATCTCTGAGATAAACAAAAATGCCAGTGGTGGCATATATGCAGGTTCAACAGAAGACTAGGATATCGAATGTAATATAACGTGTGACTCCCTATCCTCGCTCCCTCCTTGGCTCTGGGGAGCATCACAATACCCTTAATGGCGCCGCCTATCACTTGCTTCGAATTTTTGCAGTGTGTTTTCATAAATCCGCTTTTTAACTGGACTATTCCACGCGTGGTCATTGTATCGATGCACGAAAAGAAAACACACTTCTCACAAGGACGGAATGTCATTGTTCAGACACCATGCACATTAGAAACCCGGTTTCTAAGCCCTCCAACATAGCTAAAACCGACCTTTTCAGACTGCCGTGTTTCATAGCCGGATGTACGTGAAACTCAATGTGCACTGAGCTTTGCTGCAGACTTTCCACCAATACAATTATATGGCTATTGCTTAATGGTGTTCAAGTGCGATAAAATCATAATTTTATATTTTTATGAAATAGTGGTAGTTTTGTTGACGATACTTGTGAGTACAGTTTCCTCTAACAAAACAATTTTACCTTTCATAGTTTTCTCATAACGGTGCTACAAAGTCAAAATTTTGCTTGTTCTGCTGCCATGCAAATAGTGAAATCCAACTGACCTACTTGAATAAAATAATTCAAGGTGATATTACTTCCCATGAGCTATGCAATAAAGTATTTAAAATACCATAACGTAGTATTTAGACTTTTTTAAAAATCGTAAAAGTACAAAAAAAAGTCGAAATTCAGCAATTTTTTTAAATACAAAAATAGTTCACGGGAATTTTAAAAAGTTTCAATACAGCCCATGGCATGTCAATTCACTGTGAATTATTTCACTTACGTAAGTCAATTGGTTTTCACTATTTGCATGGCAGCAGAACACGCCAATTATGACTTTGAAACCCCGTTATGAGAAAACTATGCGAGTTAAAATTGTTTCGTAAGAAGAAACTGTACTCACAAATATCGTCTACAAAACTAACACTATTTCATAAAAATATACAATTATGATTTTAACGCACTTGAACACCCTTAAATTCCGTAGTAAAAATTGATCGGCGGCGGAAATCATGCACGCTACTTCAGCGCTTGGCTCGTTGTGACGGTGCCGCATTTAACGCAAGCTTCAAGGTCGCCCTTATAGCTCCGTCACTTTAATCCTCTAACGGGCAGGTGGCCGACGCCTTTAAGAACCCCACATAAATTCGTGTGCCGTAAATATTTAGTCGCTAAAGCATTAGGTTACATAAGAGGGTAGTAGCATACAACTAGAATAATAGAGGCATGCGTCGAACTTTACTGCGAAGTTGTGATAGTTAAATACATAGGATTACCGAGTAAAGTCACGTTCAGACAAGTTGCCAACGGGATGGTTGTACGTCGCTTCAGTTGCTGTGGCGGTTGATGCATTTACCAGCGTCATATTTACCTCTCTATTGCTCACAGCTTTTAGGCCTATCGTCTTAATGGCGTTCAAATGCTCCAAAACTAATTTACATGACTTCGGTACATTTTGTATATATTTTTATGATATACTAGTACAAAAAACTTTAAAAATTACGCCATTTTTAAAACGTTATTACGGTAATTATGAGAATTTAAATGTTACTTATTTCGCAATATAAATTTAAAGTATGTGCTATATTACCGTGCTTATCTGCATCTTACGAGGAATGTTAGACACCAGTACTTGATTAAGAGCATTGGCCCGAATTTTTCAGCTTTCGAGTATATACATAAACACACACATAAACAGAAACACAACATGCATCAAATCAAGTTCTTGCTTATGTAATCATAAAAGCACCACATTACAACATCCTTCTTATATTTTGATCTCCAAATTGTCCTATTTTTCCTGAAAATTACTGTACACGATAGTTTCATAAAATCATACCATATAAAACCACACAACCGTGCAATGCCAGCAACTAAATGTCCCGTTTCACGACTGGTACAAGGACTATATATTCTGTTCGGTAAAAAAAAAAAAACATAAACTGTGCGTAAAATTATTAAAATGTCAAGATACTCGTAGTTCTCAATTTATGATCGTTGCTTACATTCCGAAATGGCGAACACTGCCATATCTTACTTCCTGAATGAAAATTCGCCAAGTGAGTTTACGCCCACTCCAATAAACGCGACGGTTTTGTGGCAACGCTATTTAGATTAACATTTGGCATTGAGAATATCTCGAGAATAATCTCACGTACTGTTAAGTTATCGTATTTTTTGTTCGCAGATTACTTCTCCGCGGTGAATTTGTGGAATAGTGAGTGACAGAAACACAATGGATTTAAGTGGGCCAGGGAACAATGAACGGCCCAATGTAATTCAAGAGACAAGTTCCAATTGGTGGAGCGCAGAAATTTGACATCTGCCACGCGCGAATGTGGAAGTAACTCCACGTTACAAGGAAATTTAAAGTGGCACTATATTCTATGTAAAATTAAGGTTTATGGACGCCAACCTACCTGGATTAAAACTAATCATGTACTTGTTTCGTTTCTGTTGTTGGGTCACGGTCGATCAAAAGCTTTTGTAAACCTTGGCGAATTTCTTAATGCCCGTTTTGTAATTTTTAACACAATGTGGAAAGATACCATAAATCTAGTAGCTATGAAACTATTAAGCTATACTGATAAATTGCTCCAAACGTGTATGTATACGAAAATATATATGTACACCTACATGTACCACGCACACACACACAGTTTATATATATATATATATATATATATATATATATATATATATATATATATATACACACGCACACGCACACACCTACACACACACACTGAAAGAAATACTGCTGCAGGAACGGCATTTCTCTTAAAATTGAGTTGGCATCCGTTTTTTGGTTGCTGGTGGTACTATTTGGTTTGCTGTTTGCTCCTATAATTTGACTTATACGGTTGGCAACGAATTATTCGAATGTAGTTCCACGTATTGTCGTATTTAAATACAACAATACTGAAATAAAATCGACTGAAGTCGACTTATTTGAATTTTATGTAATTAATATTTTCTTTTTATCAAACTATACAGATTCCTGCCGAATGCACAATTTTTCTTACCCGCGCAAACATCAAGTAACGTGTCCAGAGAGGTTAGAAATTTCCCGTCGTTAGCCGCTAAGCGCGGAAAGATACGAATTGGATGAAAATATAAATTTAGCAGGGCTTTTTTGAGTGCTCAGTTTATCCCGAACCGCCTATAATAACATTCAATTTCGTATAATATAGTGTGGCAACAAGTAAGTTTTTGATTCACGTCACCGTGAGACGACTGATACCAACACATCACTGTGAGCTCGGAAACATTTCATAGCTCGTGTTTCCATTGTACCAACTTTAAACGTTAACCTCAAAATACATGGAAGAGTTACTTAAACGCGCGTCACCACGAGCAATCTAGCTTCCGCGAAGAACGTGTCAGCTTCCATGCAACACGGACGGTTTTCATTATTTTTTGTTACTAAACGAATAGCGCAATGAGAAACAAAGCCATTTGACGTTAATTGTCTTAATTAGCAAGTGCACACACTGCAGTCGATTTCCCAAATCAGCGGTGAAGAAAAGTCCATACCAGTGTTTTATCTGAAGAGGAGATACAGCCTTCTAGGCAGGACTTAATATATTTTTAGACTAACCTTGGAGAAAGCCAATTTCCACGATACTCAGGAAAATATACACTCTTTTTTATTACTATAGCGATGAAAGTTTCGTAACAATAATGAAGAGTTCAGATATTTGCACACATTAGTCCAATACCACGGTAAATTTACGGTACAGTATCCAATCCTGCGAGTGATCTGACGTATTTCGTTTGGGTGTTCACGTTAAGAAGATCTACTACCAAATCAGAGTTCAGAGGAAACTTTTCTACTTAAATGTAAAATATTGTAAACTTTTATCTCACAAATATATGGAAAGACTCCCTTACTCAAAAGCATCAACGCTAAATCACTATAGGGCTTACGAACGGCATTAATGAATAAAACAGTAGACCAACAAATGGGATAGTAACTTACTTACTTCAGTGTTGTTTTTTCAGTAAACAATTCGCTTATGTGCCAAATATGTGTTTACTATAGAACATTGGATGGAACATGGCCGTATAAATTTTGTTTTCAATTGTTGCTCGCGGTTTCTTATACAATTTACTTAGCAAGTGCACATAACCCTTAATTTAAAAAACCGTCGAGGTTAATTTGAAAGACACACAATACGTTTTATATACTTGTAATTGCTGTTCTGTAATTACGGGTTTGGTGACTGTTGCCTAGTCGCGATTAGGGTCTTTGGAGTCACTTTTATTTATAGTGACCGATTAAGGCGATCGACCGCAGGAACTACTGGCAAAAGAATGAACATAAATTACCGTCTTGAATTTGTTTAGTCTCTACGACTGTGCGTTTACTCGTTTTGAAATTCTAAGTTTTTGTATTTTATATTATTTCCGGACTCAAACCACATGCCTACGTCCGCGTCAAATATTACTGTAAAAACAATTCAAATATTTACAGAGGAAATTTCAATGTCTTGTTAATCAAAGAATTTTTAAAATGGCGACCATCGAACTGGAATGGCAGAACATGTATTACATACTATCAATATGACGATCACTGCTCCTCGTGCTTACATCCCTCTACTCAAGTCACCTGTCGGGCACAGAAGCGAAACCAGGAATCGATATTTGACCAAATTGTAAATGAACTAAGACAAGTGTTTAAATTTAACAGGCTGTCTTTGAAAGGAATGCAGATATTTCGGTGGGTAATAAAGAAACGCTCTGAGTGTTTCGATGTAACATTAACGCTAATGAAAATAAAGTACAGGTACGTTGAAGCTCATGATTTTTTTTTATGTTGCGTTTTACATAGTAATTTTAAGAGGATTTTACTTATTTTTCCACAAATTTAAAATAAAAAACGCCAGCTGTTTACTATGCAACACATAACAAAAATAATAACTTGCTTTGGGAGATAAAATATTGCGGTTTTCTTATTAGGTAGTGCATGGATTATTTGCTACCTAACGTTCACTACATCAAAAGATTCGCACGAACATTCCTTATCATCCACCAAAATAAATGTATTAGCTTCAAGGACATCCGGGATATACAGTAATTTCTGCAAAGAAAAAAAAAAAGAAAAACATAAAACTATTTACGCTCTTTCATACCTAAACAAAAATATTTCGCTAAACTCCTCGCACGTTCGCCAACACCGGCTAGCGGAAATTCTTTACGCTCCGCCTGACGCGAATGTGGGTCGAACCCGGGACATATCTGGCCTGCTGGCAGCTGTTGGGTCCCCGTCTCCCACCCTCCGTACCGCAGCGCGCCAACTTCGTTACGGTGTCGCGGCCGGCTTTTCTAGTCGGCCACCTCCGCCACTTCCTGGTGCTAACTTGCCGCGAGAGGCGGACCCCGTGGCCGCGCGGGCTGGATGCACTCCGCCATTCTGCAGGTCGCGGGTTGGTAGCCCTGGGCGAGTTAATACTCAGGATCAGCGGTTAGGAAGGAAGGTCTAGTGTCTTCAGAGGTTAGGTTCCTTCTCCTACATGTTAGGAGGATGTCCAAATTTCTTATGAACGAATTTGCAAGGGACAATTTTCGCCAGTAGTATCGCTGGCATCGGTAAGAGTTCCTACTTCATGTGGTCGCTTATGATGGGAAATTCGGGTGTAAAACCGAATATTGCCTGAGGACGATGTTTTCTCCATAAGCAACATTATGAAATAGACCCCTTGCCGATACTAGCACACATAGCGACAGAAGTTGTTCCTTGCCAAACTAATAACACTGAGCTTCCTAACGTGTAGTAGAATTTATCTACCAGAGGTGATCAATGTAGCCACGAGTGATGTTATAAGGCTGGTAGCAGAGGCCGAGCGGTGTGCAAAAATTTAACAGATAAAAGTTTATTATTAACTACTCAACGGAATTGACTTGTCTGGCTGGGAAAAGCATTCAAACAACGTTACACCCGTGCATATCCTAATTCGGGTTCTCCAGCAACCTTTGAAGCTTATTTTCTTGCGGCCGATAATGGTGAAAAGGCGGTTGTTACGTATGAATATTTCTGTGCAGAATCTTGAAAGAAAAAAAAAAGGCATGGGCACGCACAATAAGTCACTAGTTTTAATAATATGCCATAAAATGATGGTGTCGGCACTGAAAGTCTCATAGAGGCGAGGTATATTAGTGTCCACGCCAGTGAAGTAACCCATGTGAGTGCGTTTGTAGTTTTCGAACTCGGACACACAAAGTTTGTCCACCCTGATAACAACCTTAACTTCTTGTCGACAGCGGTCACTAGAGACGGTCCCAACAGTTCATAGAATCTGGGCCACGAATAGGACCGGTCATAATCTGTATCAAAGAACCATTCCAACTTTCGCTCAGAGTAATTTCGGACATCCAAAGAAAATCTCCATCTAGACTGTCAAACCAGGAATCAAACCCGCGTCCACCCGATTGCAAGATCAGTGTGTTCCCACTGCGATATTTCACAGGGTTTTATAATTCAATAAATAAAGAAAGCTGAAAACTCTACGGCAACTGCAAAGGAAACTGCACGCCCCAAAATTATTACCGGGGTTAATTAGTTCGCTGACACATTTAAAAAGCCTCGTGTCTCTTCCATCAGCAATACGAACATTATAAAAATATTGGCGTATGAAGTTAAAGACGTGGAAGAGCAGGAATACGCGGACATCCAATGATTAGAGACCTATAAAATTCGCGGATTCTTTTAGGCACAAGCTAGAATTCCGCCAACTGTATATTCGCGTCACTTTCATCATTGGTCCTTGACATATTTGACTCCTCGCGTGAGTTGCTGAGCCAATAATAACAATTTAACTTACTGCAGGCCCATACCACTGTGTCAGCGATAAGTAGGGACCCCTGTTTTTCGCGAAAAGAATTTTGCCTCACTTTGTTTCGGTGCCTTGCGTACACATCTGCAGTTCTGCTTCGTGGTCAGTGATTGGATATTTTAGCTCTCACGAGTCTTGGTCTTCTTCCGGCAAATAACGGACATGTGGCGTTAAATGAATGTTATTGTAATTGGCTCAGTCAAATGAGTTACGGCTCTTCACATAGACGCGCCGCCAATAACTGTGAAGTAGAACTGCAGGTGTGCACGTAAGTCACTGAAACAAACTGGGGCAAAATTCTTTTCGCGAAAAACAAGGGTCCCTAGCGATAAGCTATAGATATGGCCACGATTTTGTCGCGAAAAGATTTTTGCCCCACTTTGTTTCAGTGACTCACGTGCACATCGGCAGCTGTGTTTCAAAGTTATTGGCAGCGTGTCTTTGTTCAGACACGTTTCTCATTTGACTGCACCAATCAGAACAAGATTATTGTGAGTCTGTACGTCTATAATTTGCCAACACCAGTGAGAATAAAATCATCCAACCACAGACGATGTAGCAGAGCTGCAGGTGTGCACATGACGCATCGAAGCAAAATGTTGCAAAAATCTTTTCGCCATAAAATCGTGGCTCTAGCTATAGAGCATCGAAGCAAAATGTTGCAAAAATCTTTTCGTCATAAAATCGTGGCTTTATAGCTAAGCCACGATTTTATGGCGAAAAGATTTTTGCAACATTTTGCTTCGATGCGTCATGTGCACACCTGCAGCTCTGCTACATCGTCTGTGGTTAGATGATTATACTCTCACAGGTGTTGGCAAATTATAGACGTACAGACTCACAATAATCTTGTTCTGATTGGTGTAGTCAAATGAGAAACGTGTCTGAACAAAGACACGCTGCCAATAACATTGAAACACCGCTGCCGATGTGCACGTGAGTCACTGAAACAAAGTGGGGCAAAAATCTTTTCGCGACAAAATCGTGGCCCTACTAATGAATAAAGGTACGTCAATTTCGCAGATAGATTCCAGGTCATGTTGAACGCCAAAAATGTATAATACTTCACTATCACGTCTGTGATTAGTTGGCAGCTGTCACGAAACGCATTTGAATACTGCAGCCAGTAGTAAATAAGGAAATAATTCATAGAGCTATCGCGTGCTACCAGCTTGTACTGATATAAGTCAATGAATAATTGACTGTGTCCAGTGCGCGTACAGGACTGAGAAATCTAGGCTGCTACCAGATGAATCCGCGAAATTGACGTACCTCTACTAATGAACAGCTGCTGTTTGTGTGAGTAAACATATATTCTATATATTCTTGGAGACTAGCCTATAGCTTAGCGAACCCCCGAATTTTACCGGTCTCTACCAATGAGAAGTGTTTGAGGGGAAGAGCGCCTTGCGGTTAGGAACGATGAGGCAAGTTGTGAGCAAGCATGCTTGAAAGCCCCAGTATCCCTCGTAGTTCCATAACGCGTCAATTATATCTGCAGTGGTGTTATATTATTCCACTTGTCGAAGTTCAGAGGACTGAACTACAGATCCCAGGAAGTATGTTTCTCCTTTATCTTAACGAGACTAAACGCCAAATCCATAAAATTGTAATTTTGAGAAAGTTTAGCTATTTTCCGTCTTTAAAGAGATTAGGTAGGACTAAACTTTATCGTGAATCGTAGCGTCTATAGATAAACGTTTTTACCTTTTCTTTGTCCACACGTAGGCAAGGTTACATACGCAAAAACTGACTTCACAGAAGTATTACTAGTGATCCCTCCTCTGTTTCGTGTAGAACCCCAGAGTCACTGCTCGGAAGTAGATCATAGAAATTTTTGTTGTGGCTTAACGGTGATTTGTTGAGTTGAGGAGGCAGTGAGATTAGCAAGGAGCAGCACTCTTTAGAACTGTGCTTAGAGACGCAGTCGAAATGTACAGTACATATGTGTTCTTAGTGAACGTTAATGTATGAATTTAACTAAGCATGAGCACTTTGCGCAAAATTTTCTCGTCACATCAAGTAGAAAAAATATTTTTAAAGTATGCATTACTTGCATTATGGAGTTTGTAGCACCTACAGGTAGCGTCTTCTCACGCGCTAAAATCTAATTGCTTCTATGAGAAGAGACTCAGTCCTGATATTAATTTTAGCTTTAGTTAGTATGTTGGTTGTTTATCGCCGGCAGATGACTTCATATCATTATATACAGCCAAGTTAGTAGAGGCACGTAAATTTCGCGAGCTCAACAACACGACCGGCTGCACTGAAGTAGTTATCATACTTATGTTTAAATAGGGACAACCTTCATGGAAGGTTGTCGGTAATATCTGGGTTGCTGTACAACAATCTGCTCTGCAGAATGAACAATGTGTTCTGCAGATGCTCTTTGATCCTACAGAACAGATTGTTGTACGAACAATCTTCATAATCGACAACCAAGCGGGACTATTAATCCTATATCTTAACAGAAGTGTGGTAAGTACAACAATAGTTTTATTTCAGTGCAGCCAGCATTTGTGTGCTCACTGTCCTCAGAAAAATGTTTATTATGTACTGCTCCAATGACTGACCATTCGGAACATTTGGCGATAGACTGTTTTCATGCAGGTTCGCCAATTGCTCACAGCTCTCGAGGACGCAGTCGAAAAAAGTAACCCACTTATACATGTCAGAAATCCCATTTATTCTCAACTGAACTCGCGATATAATAGCATGGCAAGAATGTTGCGAAATGTACTACCTGGCATTAATCGAGACTGCCTGTATCGAAGTCTCGCACAAAAATAACAGAGAAGTGGCCTCCAGGAGAGGTCAGAGTTGTGCCACGACGCGCAAGGCAACCGCACTCGGGATGAAGGTCAACCGGCGAAGTTTTATCGTTATCAAGCCATCTCGATTACTTACGACGTCGTCGCTCAAGACAGCGTCCCTCCTACGGGGCGGTTATTTATAACTCGCGAAAAAGTCTCTGCTGCCAGAGGGAAGACGAATTTCCTCTCGAGGGATCCCAACCACGGGCGTTAAACGATCGCCGTCGGGGATGCCGAAAAAGGAGCTGCTGGACTCCCGTGGGTGTGGCGGGGAGAGCGGGCGAAACATGACAGCGTTGCTTGTCCCAGTTGTTATTCAAACGAGAGAGGCTAACGTGCTTCTCTAGATAAGCTCCCTTTGCGTGTAAAACACAACAGTGATGGATCACTAAGGGTGCCGCACACTGACTTCTGCCTCTGCTTTACAAATATGCTTTTTGCAATGGAACTTGAAGCGGTGACCAAATAATTTTTATTTCGAGGAGTGTGTGTCAAGTCCAACGCATTTTGCAATCTTTGTGTTTTTTTCACATCTGGTTTATATTTTTCCAAACACAGCAGTCTGAAAAAAACCCGTTTAAATACCCAACGTTTTTAATTAGCATGCCGAATTTTCTAAACTTACTTCTATGTAGCTTGAAGTGTGTTCGTTTCATAGAAATACAAACGCAATACGCGTAAAATCGCCTAGATAGGAATAAACGCAACTCGTTGCAAGTACATTTCAAGCGCAGTTGTAAATGCTAGCGCTGCCATTCCTTGACGTCGGTAAGGCACCCTCCTGTGCGCCCGAGTTTATGCTATACATTAATCTAACAACCAGGCAGTCAACGTGTCGCTAAGTAGACGATTATTGGTTTTACACAGATGATACACTTTAACATACATTATAATTCAAATTTATCTTCCCCTTCCCGGCTAAACTTTGTAACAATGTGTTATCAGGGCGTTGGAGTTAAATTAACGCTAAGCAAATGTTAATTTTTTTGCTCTAACTGTTAACGTTAAGAAAAGTTAATAACAAAGCAAGACAAAATCTTCTGTGCATACTGTAGGTGGGATGTCAATCTCTGGCTCATTTTAGACCCAAAATTGTGGACCTACATAGCATTAAACATGTACAAGATCACATTACAAAGCAATGCCCTCAGTAGCGTAAAAATTCACTGAAGTCATGTGAGACAGAGTACACTCATAAACTGAAGTAACAGCAAGCCTGTGACGAATAAAGGAAGGGCTTAAGATGTGCGAGATGATCTGTATCACTGAGGCTGTTTACGAACATCCTATAATAACAAGCAGATTGTAAGACGAATTTAGTTTTAAAGGTGTACAGCAACACAAGTAAAATTCCAAACAAAAAATAAGCCGATTGCAGTGCCGGGAATTATACGACTATGTGTGATTGAAAGATGAGGTGAGAGTGAACGTCTTTTTTATTTTTATATTTGCACCAGATATTTTTTTCTTATTATATACATAAATTGTGATTAATCTTTCTCTTAAGAAATTTTTGTATCTCTTATAGTTTTTTCCGTAATGAGTCGTAAACGTCAAAATTTGCACTTTACGGTTTTATGCACGCCACTAAAACCAACTGACATACCGAACCGAAAAAATTCACAATGTATAAAAATGTTGTAGGCTATGATTTGACATATTTAAAACAAAAAATAAAATAATCCTGTATTTAATAAAAAATGCTGAATTTATAATGAAAATTTAAAATTATCAAAAAATTTAAAAAAATACAAAACTATATATTTATTTAGTTTATATATGCGTCAAATCACCGCCTACAACATTGTTATAAACTGTGAATTTTTTCGGTTTGTTATGTCAGTTGATTTTAGTGGCGTGCATAATGACACTTAAGGATATACGTCACTACAGGAATGACTGGACTGGTATGAGGAAAGTAGAATATTTTCTAAACGTAAACATCGAGACCATTTATAAATTGTTAACAACTGACGTTAAGCATTTGTGATAAAGACATAATCAATTCGTGTAGTTTAGAATTATTAGGTACTGATAACATGATATGATATACTGGCAACAAAGAAATAAAACTTTATTTACATTTATACAAAATGTTGATACTAACGTATACATTCTTATCTTGTATCATTTGCAACCTCTAGTTGCATTTTCAGCGCACTTAATTTTGATTTTTCTAAACTTCTCTGACATGTAACCTATTTTACTTCTCAGACACATATTTATAACAGCATTTTGATATTCCTTATTTGTTTAAGTCCATATGTAAAGCTTTTAACTGCTGTGGTTGGCCTGCTATTAATTTAACTTATTTTATTATTCTATTCAGGCCTAACAGTGCATAAACATACTACAATTCTTCTTCTTTACTCTGTTGTTTCCTTGCTTTTCTGAGCCATTATTACCTACACTTTGTACTGTCCACCACCAATTGTCCTCACTGTAACTAGCCTGTATCTACACTGGATGGACTGCTGGCTAACTTATGTGGACGAATAAATATTTGAAGATACACCAAAACTGTTTGGTTGTTCTAAGATATTTTGTTGATTAACTTAGAAAAATATTTATTTACGTTTTTAATATGTTAATGTGATCTTATTTTAAATTTGTACCACTACCTGCACCGCATTCCTAAAAGACACCTTTCAATAGTGCAAATGCAATATACGATTACTTTTTAGAGATATTGTAAATTTTTTTAAAATGAAATTTTGCGGTATGTGCACATTTTCCTTATTGTAGGAATCCCCAGAGTGTAAAAAGGGAACCTGAACTTTTTCCCGCTATCAGCTACAATAATTCTGATCAGTGATCACACACAAAGCAGCACAACAATAACTAGTGAGTTGTCTCACCTATGGTATAACTCTACTTAGAATGTGAGCGATTATTGGTTCCCTCGACATACCGTAAGCGGGGGTGTCTTAGAACACGTGGGTTGATGTAGTACATGTTGGGCGACTCAGGACATGTGGGGTGACTTAGGACATGTGGGATGACTTAGGACACATGGGGTGACTTAGGACATGTGAGGTGACTTAGGACACATGGGGGTGACTTAGGATATGAGGGGTGACTTAGGACACTTGGAGTGACTTAAGACATGTGGGGTGATTTAGGACATGTGGGGTGACTTACGACACATGGAGTGACTAGGACACATGGCGTGACTTAGGACACTTGGGTTGACTTAAGACACGTGGGGTGACTTATGACATGTGAAGTAACTTAGGGCATGTGAAATGACTTAGGACACGTGGGGTGACTTTGGTTCACATTTACACAATTTTTTAAAAATGTTTTCATGTGTATCAATTGGGAGTAAATATTAATTAAATTTCATGTAGACATTTATTTTTAAATATTTCGCAAGTAAATTTCTTTACTCAGGACTGTCATTTTTGCGAAAAATATTTTTTACGTGTCTGAAAGTCACCCCACTTGTCCAAAGCCACGTCCGTTTACGGTAATTAATTAGAGGCACTAATGAACATGACAGGATGTCAAATAAATTGTGATTGGAGACATACAAAATTCGCGTAATTTTCTGCCAGCTGGCTAGACTCCAAGTGATTATAGGCTCGTTCGACGTCTCCCGCTGGCCGCTATTGTCGTGACTTGTCGCAGAGAATGATTACACGGCAGAGAGGCCAATTTCTAGAGACAGGAATTTTTGGCGAAAAGATTTTTCCCTTACTTTGCTTCAGTGCCGTATGTGCACACCTGCAGCTCAGCTTTATGGCTATTTGCAGAGTTTGTTTTGTGCAAAGTCGTTGTTCATTTGATTGTGCCAATCAGTACACGGATAACTGCGACACATCACGTCTGTGATTTGCGGGTTTAACCTCCAGACTCTGGGTGTTACGACATCCAATCACTGACCACGAACCAAAAATGCAGGTGCGCACGTAAGGCACTGAAACAAAGTGATGCAAAAATCTTTCCAGACATAACACACGTAAATGACAACACACAAAAGTTAGTGGCCAATTGAATCGCATATTATGCTCTACGTATAGGAAAGTGAAGTTTAGTCTGCTACCAAATGATAATGCTAATTTTGCATGTCTCTAATTATGGTGTGTACTGTAAGTACAGACGTATAATTATCTGGATACAGAGTACAATTCACTGGTCTATATTCGCTTGAACACACTCTGTGACGTTATTAGTTCCAACTTCGTATTTTGGTATTTATGGTAAACACAAAATAATGTAGTATGGTGATTACAAAATACACTTCCTCCTCCCCGCCATCGCATAAGCAAGTCCATTAATAATTATGCTCCCTAGTTGTTCATCCACAAAATACGCATTTGCAGGCTATGGCAAGTCACAAATCACTTGTAACATAGTATATATACATCCACTACCGTAAGTAACGTTAAATGTAGAAACTGCAGACGATGGGATACTTGAAAGCAGCGCAGCAGAAAGAAAAATATTTTATTTCGTACTCTGTTCCAGGCCACAGAACGTGATGTGAAAATACGGTTTCGCAAAAATCAGGCCGGATTTTCTCACAGTCGCATTCCTGAGCGACAACCAAACTGTGATCAGGTCGAACCAGGCAGCCTCGCTGTTAGCAGTCAAGCGCGGAGCTATCGGCGAACTGAGTCGGCTGCCTGATGCAACGTTCCCAGGGTTGCCAGATGACAACGGTCCAGACGTCGTATCAACCACTCAAATAGTCGTACATTACTATGGTTTTGATTATAATCTCTTCCATTCATATTCACATTTACTGAAACTATACAATTCCTGTATCTAAACGTTAACGATCACTCACACTTAGCCACAAAAGCAAATCACGATGCACTAATTATTGTTGTAATGAAGTTAGAAAGACTATGTTTGTTCTGCTGTTCCCAATTCACTTTGATGTTAAGCGTGAGCAGTAGGTTGTTTCAGAATAATGTTGAATCATGGTCGTTATCGCTGAAGTAGGGTTCAGTTTTAGACTCTTTTAGAGTTTACATTTATTTAGAGTAAATATTAAAATATTCGTCTCGCCAGTTATTTGGATTCTTTTTAGAAATAACTTTGGACATTCAACCATGCCATACAAACATGTGTACGCCAAGCGTACGTATTGTAACACTAACATAGTCGAGTTACTGAGACTGTAGTCGTACGTCTGGCAACACTGAACGTCTGAGTCTACAACCGCGCGGCTTCTCTGGTCGCGGCAACAAAGCACACTGCAACAAAAAGAACGCGCCGGTGGATCACTTCCATCAAAAGATTTCACTGAAAACGTTCATGCACTATTTCCCAAGCCTCGGGAACCGCGAACTGAAATTCGCTTGGCGGATATTTGAAAATACTGCGACCTAGCCAAGGAAGCGCTGATACAGTGAGCCCTCACTTAAGTCTGTTGATATCTCGTGTCCTCTCGCGTTCCGATTAAACTTGAACTCAAATACTTAAATAACAATGGCGATCTCCCGTGTAACTTGTTATTTATAAAAGTGTATTTAGTTTCAAAAACAATAAACTTTTGACTTTGACATGGCATTGAGCAAAAACTTGGGATGTTACCATTGTTACATGGTGATGTAACAGTACGCTGCCTAACACGCTCACAAAATATCAAGTAGCTCGCGATACATATTAACATTCAAATGGTAACCGCTTACGAAAAATACCTAAGAATCTTTTCCTGGTAAGATGCTAGCTTCAGACTTGTTACTTTATTGGATGTGCTTGTAGCTAAATATGCATTTTTACAATAATATTTGAGTAGACAAATTTAAGTAAACATTACTTTTTAATTTTCATAAGACGTGCAGTAACTTCTTCTTCGCCATCATCATCTTCATCATTATTAACATCATAATCATTATTATAATGGTTCATGGGAAGACTGGGAACAGCTGGTATTCTCATAGAGGTGAGTTAATAACTGAAATAAGACCACCAGTTGAGTACCTTGCATGCTGAGGCAATACTTATCGTTATTAACGCTCCAATGTTTCTAGATTTTGTGAATTAAAAATAAGTCTAACCAGCACAAATAAAAAGGATCAAGTTTTTGAAATCTACCACTGAAAGCTCTTCCAAATACTGATATTTCACGTTAGGAAATATACGGGCAGCACCTTTGTTACTGCTGTGTACTCAAGTGAAAAATGCACTACTTGTTCCCATCTTCTGGCAGGGTCGCATTGTGCGCGAGAGAAGACCGGAGTGAAGATTGGACCGGCTGCTCGACTAGCGAGACATGCTTGACGCCCGTCTAGCTCGAGGAACGCCGTATTGGTTCCAAAAATTGTCTGTGCAACTGACTATTAGCAAAACTACATATTCACACTGCACAGTACCTCATGTACGCTAGATGGAGCGTTTGGAACTGAAACTTTAGAAAAAAACTGACTAATATACTCGAATCATCGAGGAAAAGTCCTTGGTTATAGTTCAATATTTAAAAATTGAGGTGTACGATAAGTATTTATAGTTTATGAATTTTGAGTAAACTTAATACTCGCGTTCTATATGTACTCGCGAAAATTAATTTTTTTAAATCCCCACATTTGTGCAAGCGAAACTTTTGTATTACATCGGCAATATTAAACTGAAACATATTTTACAGCGTTTTTTGCAAACAGACCTGAATAAGATTCCAAATTAAATTTATCTAATACAACAAGTCATAAACAACTGTTCGAATTGTAGTGTTTTTAACGATTTTTAAATCTCTACACACGCATTTGTTAGTATGTATATATGACTGAAAAACAACACAAAACACATTCAAATGGATTCAGCACAAAAACCCAAGACCTTGTAATACGTATGAACCAAACACGTTTTCTAACATCTAAATGGAATTCACGTAACAACCAGAATGCTAGTTCGCCGGCGCCGGCGTGGGAAAATCGGAACGTATATCTTTAGAATTGAAAGAAAGATAATTTCTGGGCATTTGTATCTGAAACATTAACGTGAACTAGAATGAATTTTAATATTTTAATTTTTAGTACCCAGCCAAATGTATCAAAATGCCACCTCGGTTTACTGAATTTCCTAAGGCTCAGTTTTTAGTCTACGAGTCCTGGAAAATATATGCATGTGTTTGCAGCAAGTAAAAGGAGATAGTGAATTTTTTCGGGGATTCTTACACAGGTGGAATTTCGTACTATGTTCTGTTCCCTCATTCTGCATTTGTTCTTTCCATCGTAATCTCTTATCTTCCCAGCCTATATCTCCAGGTTGACCGGAAACGTCGGTTCTGTCCCTCTCTATGTATCTTTTCTTTCCTTATTCACACATAATTGCTTGGGTTACGCAGAATTTGCGCAGTTTTGTGCACACGGTAAGATCAACAATCGTTACTAATGTTTCCTAAAATACAGTTAGTAAAATATGGGTATACTTACTGAGGCCCCAGACGTTAACTTCTTGAGTACGATGAAGAACGTACAGTACATTGTACAGAATGTTTACACTAAACCAAGTAGCGGGAAGGTACCAGTTTGCTAGGTCTTTTGAAGTGCTCACTTTACTGTGAATAGTATATAAGCTTAAGCTTGCTAGACGTGCTTCATTGAACCGAATTGTTGTGGTCTCCGTACATAACGCTTCTGGATAGTAACCCTGTGGAAGAGTGATCAACATACAGTAAAGTGGTCGCAAAGGTATGCCTCATAAATGGTTGTGACCAAAGCCATACCAAATAATTTTTGTGCTCAACACAAAAACATTTTACTGTCACCACTTAAACTGTGGTCAATCACAAAATAATATGGCAGGGATAATTTACTGCAAAATTGTTCGTTCTATGTGCAGGAATGTGCATGAGAGTAAAGTCTTATCTATTTGAAATATAACGTGACTATTGAACAGAACAAAGTATTTTGCGGTCACCACAAAAACATTTTGTTGACACCACTGAAATATTGTGGCCACCACAAAATTTTTTTGTGGTTACTATAATAATTTGGTAAGGAAGACTTCATACAAAATATTTATTTCATTGTGTGGTTTTATACTAATTACTCATTTATAAAGTCAACCATATTTCAGACGGAAAAAGGATGTAAGCATACAAACACATTTATATATATTTAAACATAACGTGTATTACATAGGTCTATGATTGTATGTATTTATGAATATGATTTAAAGTACACATGCAACGACAATGTGCTTGTTAGTCATGTTCTTATATAAATTTTTATAACACACGATATAAATCTATAGAGTGGGTTATTCATGTGCTGACTGATATATTGCAAATAGCTCAATGATTCCCTCCAACACGTTGTGTTTAAACCATTCTCTAAGATGTGATTATAAAATGATGGTAGGTCCAACCCGATATCGTGTAAAAACGCAAATTGTTACTTGTTTCTGCTCACGACCCTTTCAACAGCAAGCAATACTTGGCGGATTGAGATTTACTGAAGTTTGGATCTAACCACTTCAAACGCACTTCATTTAACTATCCGTGCATTGGAGGGTGAAAGTAAAACTTTCACCGTTGAAGTGTTGAAGTCTTGTGAGGCCTGCGTAACGGTAGGACAGCAGCGACATAAAAAAACAACCAATGATACAGCGACTTCCTTTGGAGAAAAAACAAGGCTTCAATGTCTGTGTGTCATGGTAATCAATTGTTTGCAAAGAGTTTCAACGAGAGTAAGGGAAAAATTGCAAGAAAGAGAAATAATAGGCAAGGGAAAGGTGTTCGCACGGAACATTGGTCACGGTTCGTAATATCCGCAGATGATGTGCGTGGTTTCAACGGAAGCCCACTTTGATAGATATAAAAGAAGAAAGTGAGCGTGCGATAACTGATACACTAGCTGCGAATACTTGTTTTCCTTACGGCGATTGGAAAGTTATTTCCAGCCTGGTAACTGAACGGCGCTTTCTACTTCCCAACGCAATTTCCAGCTTGAATAGCTTGTGCGAAGAAGTGTAATATTACAAAGTAAACTGGTTACATTTAAAGCTTTTTAGAGTTTGAGAACGTCTTTAAAATATAAATAGCTTAAATAAAACAAACGAATATGGTAATTACAAGGAAACGCAACCCAACTAACTTTTTCTTAAGTATTTTCAACTAATTCAAAAACATTAAAAAAGTGTTCCCCTCAATTAGTTTTGCAAATACTTATCGTAATATCTTCACAGAAAATAAAGTGATTTATCAATGTACAATTCAAACCACTGAAGGGAGTGTCATAAAAATATATGGATGCCTTCCCTTAGCGCTCAGGCTCCAATGAAGCAAGAATATTGTGAAGTTGTGTCTCTAAGAGAGTGCAAAGAGGTTATTTTATTTGTATAATTCTACTAAATAGCTCATTACCAACCTAATGAAAAAATCAATATGATATTTGTAGCTTCGAAAATTTTCTTTACAAATTCATATCAAATTGTTGTAATATTTCTGCTATGGGAAATCAAGTCCTAAGAGGATTTAAAGCTGTAAAATATGCTTAAAACAATTATTGTCCCCAATTGCTCAATAACCCGATAGGATATAGTTGTGATCTTTGCTTAAAACTATTTCCATCGTAAATAATAAAACGTAAAATTTTCATATCTGTAACTTTATCTGTGAAAGGACGTCTTTTCAGCTATCATCAATAACTCGTAAGGCCGACCAAATATCTTTATGCTATTAGCTTCAAGATATTGTCAATACAAATTCCTAAAAAAATCGTTCATTTGAAATGTAATCTCGAAGAGAGATAATTTTACTAGTTAAAAAAAAAGTAATGACATTTTTTTTCATTTCATGACTTTTAAAGGTTTCTTACTTGAATGCAAAAGTATTTTTTACAAACCTGTAAATTTTTAAAAACAAAACTCCAAAGGAACTGAAAAGCGTTTAGAAATAATTTGGAGTATGTCTGTGTGATGCCTACTTCGTTTTCTGTGCTGTCTCGCTATTGTGTTTTATTACTTCAATTTTATGTAATAATTACGTAAAGAAGTTTAATATCCTAAGTATCCTTGTCCTATTCCCTTATCTAATACTTCTCCTTTTCAAATATAAACATATAGAACGGGATAGGTTACACTTATTTTATTGTATGGAAACTTAATCTCAGGATAATGTAAATGACGTCACACTGTAATATTGAATATAAAATTATAAAATTATAGGTTACAGCAGAAAGTCTCAGTGGCGAGTTGCCAAAGGAAAGATTGCGCCTACTTTCTAATTCGTTCAGTATGTTTTATGGCACATGTGACCACGAGCCAAAGTCGCCCTTACTATTCCAACTGTTCAGTTCCTCGGATACGCACAATACTTCCTGGATAAACGGCCCGCTGGACGCCAACGACCGCAGGAGCGCAACGACCCCACTTCGATTCCAGCACATTCGCAAAACTGCGGTGGCAGACGCAGCATTTCTTGATCGGAAAACAGCATATTCTGCTCGTCATGTTTACCAACAAGTTGCGGCAGGTCAGTTCATAGACTCGCGGTCATTACTTACTATTCACGACGCAAAAAAAAAAAATCTAACATATTTCGCTGAATACAACCGGTGGTATTTCTGACTTCCGTAAAACTCGCGCGATCGTAGGATACGGGATAGAAATTGTTCTTTTTTTTTCTAAGTGTTCTTTTTCTACAGTGGGAGAAAAAAACTGACCTGCTTTATGCTTACTTCTTCAGGTGTGACCGAATAACAGTTTCGATCTGCAGTGGTATTTCTTTGTGGCTGTTAGCCAGTCGAAAATAGTGTTGGAGAACACTGATTCTCCACTACTGATGAATGTAAATTACATGGTAAACGTGTCGATTATGACTTCTTCTGCGAAATAGGTCGTCTTATTTCTCCCTCAATCCTTTTTTATCGGGCATAAATTATTTACATACAAAAATTTGGATTACTATGACGAGCGTTGAAAATTAAAGACATTGTGGATCAAGAATGTCAGAAATCCTAGAAATATTTTCAGCATACAGGGCCGTTCGTGTAGTAGAATTCAACTTCACAGAATCACAACACGAGAGATACGTCGTCTATAGTTTCTTCACGACGTAGTCATTCAGACGCGATGTGCTAAGAATGCCGAGTACAACATACATGCGATATAGTACATGCATGCTATATAGAGCCTACACTAGTGTCAACAACGAAATATATTTCTTTGTAAATATATTTGCTCAAAAAATTGAATTTTACAGAAAAAGTATTTATACTTACAAACTAGTACGACTAGGGTAATTTACTACTTACAATTCACGATTTGTAAACGATTACTAAACTACGTAATTATTTCGTCTTGGAATTTCTGAAAATAAATTTAAAAAAAGTAAAATAAATATTTTAAATTAATGCTTCTGACGCGGCTGAGTAGAGGACGAAGAAATTTGTATAATTCATTCCTACTAATCATGCTGTACGCTGATTCGTCATCAACTTGCATGGCTTTCGCAGTTACCCTTTGTTCTTGTAACTTTCGAAAATGTGATTCAGGTTTCTTTCTAGAAAAAAAAACTGACTTTTTGTGTAAATGTTTTCCCACTTGTTCAGATGTTAAGTATCTTTCTTGGGTTGTGCAAACTTTAAAATTATAGCCGTTTAAAAGACGCTTCCCTTACACACATTTAGTATCGTCTGCATACCTGCCTCTAGGTCAATGGCCGCGACTTCCAGCACCTACTCTAGGTAAATTGTCAAATCGGACTGGTTTTCCCAATTTCTTCACTCCTTTACACACAATCCCCACGGTGCCTCTTTTAAATGACCCATTCTGTAGTTGTTATAATATAATTACAGGAATTTATTCATCCAATAATTCGAGGCAAAATTCAGCCATAGGCTGGTACGTGTGCTTGTTTTTTTTTATAAAATATTCAACTTAATATTACAGTTACCATAAAAAGACGTAAAGTAAATTTGCGAGAACAAAATTAAAAAAAAAAAAAAAAAGAACGATATACATTCATTAATCACAAGCGAGTTTCCTATGTACTTCATTGACAAACTGAAAACGCAAAAACAATGTTTTAGAAAAATGCGTTTATTCATTTCTTGTTGTCCTGATGAAGACGTTCTCTAACATTAGAGCAGCAATATTACCTTCCTAAAATAGTATCTTGTCTTCTCAGTGAATACTATGACGATGAGGTAAATTGGACCTCAGGTGGAACAAGTATGTGTAGAACCACGATTTTATGGCGAAAATATGTTTGTAACATCTGGTTTCTGTGTACATCTGCAGCTCTGCTACATCGTTTGTGATTGGATGATTTTAGTTTCACTTGCCGTGGCAAATTACGGACGTACGGAGTTACAATAATATTTTACTGAATGGTGAAGTTAGATGATAAACGTGTCTGAACAAACACACGCTGCCAATAACCATGAAGTAGAACTGCCGACGTGCACGTGAGACACCGAAAAAAAAAGTGGAGCAAAAATATGTTCACGACAAAATCGTGGCCCTACGTATGTGGCATGACTAGGCGAGGATGAAACTGCGTCGGTTCGCCATTGTCTTTCGCAGGATGAGGATGCAGAGACCATACACAACAACCAGTCATGAATCAGGAGAGGTACTGTACATTTTCCTCCCCAGCTGGGAATCGAACCCTTGGTACATTGACTAGGAGCGTTAACCACTGAGACAAGCGGTAGGACTGCATGAAGATAAGAAACAAATAATGTTCTTCTCGAGGAGTTGTAATTTTCGAACGAGGTTCAGAAGTGACGGAGTTATAACGGCGATTTTGAAGCACGCAACAAATGTTGCATCACCGCAACGATTGAAGCGCTGAACTACTGTACCGTGCAAGATTCCCGCCGATTCATTTTTACTAAAGGACTTTAAAAGAGCGTGGCATATAACTGAGAGCTAAAAGCATCAGTTCAGAATTATAGGTTTATCGAAGCCAATTTGCAAACACAATCCTAGACAGTAATTTTTGTCAGCTTTCTGAGCAAAAATGTATCTCGATTAACGTATATTTGAAGAACAATCTCTGAAGCCGAAATATCGTACAGTTAAATGCAACGCAAGAGATCACGCTTAACAAATGCATCATTCTGGGTAAATGTTTGCTTATAAAGTTGGCAGATATAATTTTCTGTTTTGCAGTTTATCCATATTGACTTTCAAAAAGGGTGGATCTCAATTGAAGAATTCAGCGCTTATTTATCTACTTAAGCCCATACAATTTTACTGGTGGAATGTCTGTAGCAAAGTTCAATGCACGTTTCAATCTACGTTTCACAAACATCCGCGGTTAGTTCACTTTGAAGTACGGCGGTCTGAAAATACCGTTTTAGCAGTGTTGGAGGGCTTCGAAACAGTGTTTCAGTCGCCATATAGAATTTTATTATTTTTCGTTTTTTTTTTTTTTTTAATTCTGAGAAGAAAAATGTTAAATCGGCGACTATACCGCAAATTCTATCTACTTTGTGCTACAGTATAAACATGGTAGTTGAATTAGTAACGTATAGTTAGGTCGCAATCAGTTGGGTAAATTATGAATATAATAAAATTTGCCACACACATTGCGGCGTAATGTCAATACAATTTGCGGTATAATCGCAAATTTAACATTTTTCTTCTTAATCTTAAAACAAAAACAGAAAAATAAGAAAATTCAATATGGCGACTGAAACCGAGCCTTAATGAGCATGTTGGCTTAACAATGACATTTCTTCCTCAGCCGAAGTGTTTTCTTTGCATTGCCACAATAGGAACATGTATATTAACGATCACACTGCAACACATTTGAAGGTAGGCTACTTCCTTAAGTTTGTAAGACATTATCACCGTAAAGTGATTTTGGTCTGCTATAGTTAAAAATTATGGTATACCGCGACAATGTTTTGTGCCAACATATCCTTGGAAACACTGTAGTTTCTTGCAGCATTTGGGATTCGCTGATGCACGTCTGACACAACACAGCTGTCTGTAGACCAATTATAGGCATCAAATATTACTATAGCGGAATTATTACTCGTTCATTCAAATGGGGTAACAGCTGCGTGTACAAGCGAAAGTCAGTAATCTTCTGGTAAGCTGAACGTGTGTTGAAACCCAGCAAACAGTCAAGTTTTCCCGCGATAAACCACCAACTCTAACGATTATTCCGTTCCTAAAATCGCCGATAGGGTGTCTTTTGAGCCATTGCAGTCAAATGTATGAAAACCAATCGCATGTCGAGAACACAAACGTAGTTATTTTCTGTCCTGCTTGTAGTAACGCTACATGCCTGTAACATGCATTTACCATTTTGGAAATGAGAAGTCAATCATTATTGCGATACATATTATGAAGATGGTTTTACAGCGTTTTAGAACGGCGCGTGAGTAGCGTCCTTCGCGAATATTTTTTAACGATCGAAACCAGAATGTGCGAGTTTAGGCAAACTGTGAGTAATATAGTTCATATGTTCAAAAGAAAGGACAAAGTGCGAAGAATCAGAGTTAGCTGAACTATCTATAGCGATCTAATGTAAATATGGGGCCTGTTCACAGGAAATAATATCCAACTGTCAGAAGCAATCATTTCGATGAAATTAAGATTTGCACAGTTCCTTTCCAAATTGTGGCGGATGAGCATACAATTAAATGTTATTGTGAGCTGTTAAACATGAATGCCGTGAGATATACAAATAGGACTTAAAAAAGTCTCGTAAACAATAAAGTCATCTAAGAAGGAATCAGTGTCTCGCAGAATCAAGATGAACCATCTTACCGTTCACCTGGGATAACTTCGGGAAACAATTATAAACAGAAAGCTGGATGGCCAGAATAGAAATCGAACCTAGCTGTCTACCCAATCACATTCCTTTCCATCCCGAATAGGGACCGTGGTGGCCGAATGGTCAGACCATCCGTCTCCCACCAAGGCGATTCGGGGTCGACTCCCGGCGGGGTCGGTCTCCGGATTTTCGCATGTGGGAATTGTACCGGACGAAGCCGTTGGTCGGCGGGTTTTGTCGGGGATCTCTCGCTCCCCCGTCCTTTCATTCCGGTGCTGGACCACACTCTCTCACCCCTCACCAGCGCTGAAGACCTCGATGTTAAGCGCTAACCAAACTCTCTCACTAACTTACTCCATCCCGAACATGACTATAAGAATTTTATCTCTGGGCTACATCACTTGGTGAGTGCGGTCAACACGTATGCCATACACATTGTATATAATGTGTACGAATATGCGTTATAATTTTGTACGAAACAGTTTGTGTGTTGACTGGTGCATAGGATTATCATAACTCAAATATGTGTAGGGTAGAGTGGAGAGTGTTTAGTCAGCCAAACGTTGAGTGGAGCTTTCCCCGCAGAAGTTAATATGAAAACTACTCAACGTGCGTTAATAATGTCTGCTTAGGAATATCATTGAAAGATCGTTACACGCGTACATACCCATTTAAACTCCCGAAAATGGCGAAAATATGTGTTTTTGAGGTTCTGTCCATGCAGCCAATGGAAAAATGCACGTGTGTCCAATGCATCCGTATCTTAGACATGTCGTCCTAAATTACAAGGGTCACTGCTGAATGCCGCATGGAGGCGATCAGTTGGCAATAAGATTTCAAATTAGTGTCGCTCTTTGCGCTACGCACTTCTAGGCCTGCGTACAATACGCCTTACCAAGCGGCCACCATAACAGAAGTCCTCGCATGGACGTTGTTGTAGCGTCAACGCGTATTCTCTTCTACACAAACATCTTAACTTATTCATATTACGACTATCTACGAAAGAAATACACATTTGAAACTATACTTCTATGTTTTCGAAAATTCAGCGCGCTTGCTAGAAACATGATTTGCGGTCCCTCAAAATGGCAAAAAACTGATTTTTTTAAATGCTGTAAATCAGACAATACCTCCTGAATTCGTGAAGCGAAAAACAAGAGGCACGCGTTAGACTTTACTTCGTAAAATCAAAAAATTAAATCTTAGGGTCACCGCTTACAGTCCCATAAGGAAAAGACTACAACGACAACCTTGCACGCCAGTTTGGCGCGCCGTGAATAATGGCGATATGCTTCCCGTCAAGCGTGGTACAATGGCTCTTATCGCACCGCTGTCCCCACTCGTCAAACGTGGAAATTTGAAACCCGGCTAAGGCCGGTAATTATAAACGTCTTTCGAAGTACAACCAATCTCCCTACACCCAAATCTGGTGTTTTGCACATTATAGACCTCTTTCAGAGAGCGGCGGATAGCCGGCGAACAACCATTCGCCACCAAGTTTCCACTTTTTGGGAGATTGCAGGTGAATGACGGCCAGACCTCATTCGGCGAATCACCAGCTGTTCTCTAGAGACCAGTTATGAAAAAATGGCGAGGAATTTTAACGAATTCATGTGGCACATGGATGAAGTTGTCAACTATTATGAATAAATAGACGACCAACGACATGCGCGACTACCCAAAATATATATTAGGGACATGGAAGATCCCTTTTCAACTGCAGTTCATCTCTGCGCGATACATCGCAAGCATTACATTCTGAAGTGATTTTCTTCCACATTT
>PNEQ01054120.1:0-12916 GCA_003012365.1 Medauroidea extradentata | reverse complement strand
CGACCGGAAGTGATGCAATCCAAGATGGCGACTGCAAAGGTCAAGGTCATCCAAGATGGCGACTGCAAAGGTCAAGGTCATCCAAGATGGCGGCCGGGTGACGTCATCCAAGATGGCCGCCGTAAAAGTCCCCCAGTCCCATCCCCCATCCCCCTGTCCCCGGAGGAACATTTTCCATCTACTCATTACCATTATTAATGTTAAGTGTCAAACAATGCGCAGACGAATGAGTTGTTGTAATATAATGATATTCTGCGGCTTTAAATTTAATACATCATCACATTTCAAAATTTGCACTGTCGTTAAAAACTTATAACTACACTTGAGAAAATTTTGCAAGGTGATTAGGCAAAAATGTATGTTCCTTACCATTTAAATAAATATAATTTTGTATACAGAGTACTTTACACTGGAATATTGTTTATTTCTCATTTTTGTTTCGCTGTTTATTATATATACTTATTCAGACGGTAAAGAATGCCGAGTAGTTGTAAATGCACGTGTTTGCAAATATATATTCTTAGGAATTGAATAAATTACATAGAAAAGAGGACGTAAAGTTTATTTTTATTTATCAAGAATAATAAAAAACAGTTAAGGTGGTTGCCTAATCGAGAGCCCTATCTAGAGCAAATAGTGATGTACAAGTTACATTAAATTTAATGGGGCCAGTCACCTGTAAAATCAATATGTGTGCCTCCATTGACAGGCTTGTCTCGGTGCAATCGCTTTGGTATAAGAAATTTTGCGCAGGGGTGACTTTGTGCCACTCAAAATCTTTTATATTTGGATTATTTGAGTGAAAAATAAGTAACACTAATTCAATATTATAAACAATATATTTAAATCATCCATTTAAAATTTAAAAATATCTACTAAACAACCACAAAATAAACATTGTAAGTGGGGAAAAGTCATCCGCAGTTGGTACAAAGTAATCACTCTTGACGATACCTTAAACTACTTCCAAGTATAGATATTTCCGTGCTCTAACATAACTTAAATTTGGTTTTTCTTACAGTTTTATTACTCTAGCAATATTTTCCACTCCTCGATGAAGAAAGTTATTTGGTCCGAAAGCGCTGTAGTGAATATGGCTTGAGTTCCGCCTAATATAATTCAACATATGTGTGTTAAGGCTAGTTTACACCAACTAGAACATTGCTAATAACGTGTTTTTAACAAAGTTAATAACAATGTTGTAAAAATACTTGGAAATTGTTGACAACGTAATGTTATCAACATTGTTGCCAACATTATGTTATTAACTCTGTTAATGTTTGTAAAAAATGTTAATAACACTTGTTACTAACATTTTGTTGAAAACATTTGCTAGCAAAAAAAGTTATGAATTTCAGAAGCTTTGTGACCAACACTGTTGATAACATCATTTTCCCGAGCCATTCTATGCAGGTCTAGATCACAGGTTGTTAGTAACAAATGTTACTAGCAACGTTACCAGCAATTTTGTAGGCATTTTTGTGACCAACATTGTTATTAACTTCCGTTCATCATTCTTACAACTTTGTTAGTAACATTGGTGTTTTCAGCAATGTTAATAACACATTTGCTATCAGCATTGCTATAAAATAGTGTACCATAGCTTAGAATTTGTTGATAATATTTTGTAACTAACATTTTGTAATTAACATTGCTATTGTTATTTTTTCGGTGTAAACTGGACTTTAGCTCACACAAAATTTTAGCATCTTACGTGTATTAAAAAGGCCTTTTTGCCACGTACAGTTCGGTAGTTGGTGTAATGCTCCAGTTCCTGTAAGATTCAACAGATAAATATGAAAATCTTTGGTTTTTTAAAGAACAATCGTTCAGGAACGGTTCAGTGATGCACATATTTTAATTGTAATTTTTTTTATTGAGTTTCACTTAGTATTTTTTTATTAATTATTCAGCTATATTAAGAAAATATAACTAAAAATATACGTATGTACAGGATGTTTGGTAATTATAGGTACATACCAAAGGGGTGTGTCGAGAACGATGAAACAATCAAATAATGACAGTAAACGTAGGTCCGGAAACCAATGGTTTTCCCAATAGCACACATTACATGTTACGACAGGATCGCTGTAATAACTGTGTTCCCGAGGATCAAAACGTCAAAATGCTGCACATGTGGACGAAGACATTACAACAAATGTTTGAAATGGGCGCCGTTCATGAGAAGGCAGGCATCAGCACGTCTTCGCATCGATGCCCGTACACGTTAAAAAATTCCGTGTGTGTTCCGAATTCAGTGGCAACCATCCACAGTACGTTCCTGTAGTTCGTGGACACTACCAACAGGGCTGGCATATACCAAAGCCTTTAAATGTCCCCACACAAAAAAAAAACAGTGTTGCAACATTGCCATGTTTGCACGTGTCCATACATCGTAACGATCAATCTGTCGTTTTCCGTACCTATGTTTACTGGCATTATTTGCTTATTTCATCGTCCTCGACACACGCCTTTCGTTTGTACCTATATATTGTGTGTATGTATGTATTTATTATATTGTACATATATATGTATACATATATGTGTGTGTGTATACATATATATCAGTGTGTTACAGTGTATGTGCATTTCATAAATGGATGTGATACATTTTGTTTCTACAGAATTTTAAAATTTATATCAGGTATTGAAGAATTCCATCTCAAGACCCATTCATCGCAGTAAACAACAGGAACCAATTAAATAAACATAGAAGCAAATGTAAAGTAAATCTGTTTTGATTTCAATAAGATTTTGTTAGTTTAATCGTTGACCTAATCAGTTCTGTCCCAAATTATTTACCATATGCATTAATAATATTTTGTTTATTTTTTAAAGTCATATTTACATTTTCTTTCTCTACGTTACTTAAATGTATGTACGTGTATATATATATATATATATATATATATATATATATATATATATATATGTGTGTGTGTGTGTGTGTGTGTGTGTGTGTGTGTGTGTGTGTGTGTGTGTGTGTGTGTGTGTGTGTGTCTGTGTGTGTGTGAGCTCTGTTCTGCATTGTTGTTATGACCACATTAAATAGTATGTAATGGAAATTTATAATATCACTACCGATATGCTAAACTGAAAACATAAGAAAGTCTGAAGACATTTCGATGCTCCACCATACTCGTTATTTATCTCGAAAAAGAAAACATAGCTATAATGCTGCTATCAACAAATAAACTCAGCACACACATTCAATAAAATCAGAAAAATAGCAAAAAGAGAAAAGACAACAAAATTCATTCCGCCATATTAGACAATCAAGAATCTGACACAACAGACAAAAGAGTAATTCGTATTTTATAAATTTTACTTCCAGTTTCTTGCATTTAAATGATCGTTTTTTTTATTACTACCGTACCTTTGTTACGTCACTCTATTGCACAATGTATAACACTATTCTAAATAAACTCCAGTCCCTTGCGCTGAAGAGAAGGCATATTAAAAATATAAATTATTGGTTAAAAAAATTGTTTGGTCTTACGGTTAGACGAAGTAAGTAGTCACTCAATGCTTCAAAACGCTCTGTGGCACCGAAGATAAGTATCTATCGATGTATGAATCTAACTATATAAAAAACTTGGCCTTTTATTTTACTCATTTCTGCTGGTATTCAGCACTTTTCTAGTGAATACTATCCTGATGGTTGCTTAGACATAGAACTAAAACTTTCATATTATGGTTTCTTTGAATAAATCGTCATTAAATTGTCATACTACAATGATTTCACATTTTATGACGAAAAATGTTTTGAAAGTATTTTCTAAGCATTATTTAATAAATCTTTTCTGCCTAATTTAATTTTGAAGTACACACTCTACTTTACGAGCAACTAGATACGTCAACAGCTGATTAGATTTCCTATTATTCACATGCATCGTTCTAATAGTAATTTTAATTTATTTTATGCATTATCACAGCTAACTCGCTGCAAAAATAAAGAACGCTTGCCATAATTGATTTTTAATGTCACCAAAAACCTCATGAGTTATGATTTTTTTTCTACGTAAATTTTATTTCATCCGACGAAATTAAAGACCAAACAGATTCTAACTGGAAGCAGACAACATTATTAAGGAACGGGGTTTTGTCTACTTATTTATCTCAGCTTTTTTTTTTAATTTAGCTAATGACCACATTACCATGCAATTTTTTACGTATATTTCACTCACCCGTACACGCAGGCACGCGTTCGCTCATCGCCTGCACTTTTACTGTAATGTCATCATTTATTTAAAAATTTAAATTCAGTGATATTATTCAGGATTAGGTTGGTATGAGGATTAAATGAGATTAAACAATATCGCTAACAACGTTGACTGCCATCTTTTATAGAACAATATCACTGTCACAATAGCAGGTAGTCATTTACTTACTTGCATGGCGTTCAGTTTCCGATTGTGTGGAGAAAATAAACAGGACTGATAGTTAGCTTCAACCTCCTAATTAAGTAGTATTTTTAGCTTTTTGATGCCGACGTATTATCGCGCATTCGCACGTCCTTGTTTACAACTCCACGCTGGTAACAATACAACATCAAAGCTTTATAAAAAAAACAATGAGATCATTACAAATAACGGTTCACAGATGTCAAAGAATAGCCGCCACAATACTGTTCACACTTCACACTGACCTTTACACGTTCATCCAAACGCGACGTGCCAGATAGGCAGTTGCTCGTATAAAAGGAACTTGACAGTAACCGGCACGCACCTTGTAACCAAATCATCTGGTCAGACTTCTTCTGACAGGTTACTGGTTCAGGTAAGTGAATACGGTGACGTCATCTGTGTTGTTTCTCTGATACTGCAGAAGCCGGCCTTCAGCTGTGTACATGGTCAGAGCAGAAGGGACATTACACTAGATATATCTACTACCTACTTACCTACTTGAGCATAAATGATTGCAAGCTTACAGTAACTGCAACGTAACTATCGTTAGTTGGTAATTTATATAATATAATAAGCCGATAACTTGTAATTGGCAATTTTATTTGTGAGAATAGATTCTGCTACAAAAAACTATATAGAAAACAATTTTTATACTTTAAATTACGGCAACGTTGTTTAACTATTAATGATGTGATAAAACTGCTCAAATTCGAAAATGTTACGGGATTTTATCTTATGAAAACTGAAGGACTGACTTATGCAAGTATTTTTACTAGGTTTTAAATTTAATTTAAAAATGATCGGGATAGATTTTCATGTAGGTAATTAGTTTGACGATTATTGTGAAGACGGAAATGGTACCCGACTATTTTAAAAGGAACAGTAGTTAAACCTGCAAGTTAAGGTCAGTTCACTTGTTTAAAATGCTGAATATCCTAATGACACCAATGAAAGAAATTGACCATGCAAATATGATATGCAAAAAAAAATTACTAAAACTAATTTGATAAAACCGCCGAAACTTATACAAAGCAAACCATTCTGAATCTAGATAAAAAGTGTTCTTTTTTTTAAATGTAGAGTAAATAACTCGTGTGATTTCATTAATGAATTTATTAACTAATAACTCCATAAACTATTTATATATTCGCTAGTAAAAATTACTCAATATTTTAAGCCTGGAATTAAACATTTCTGGACTATGTTGCTTGCATCGTATCTGAGCAATAGTTTAGCACTCCATGCCCAAAATTAAAAAAAAAAGTTGCTTTAGTTGTTAATGCTGAGACTGTGTTTCACTTACATGCTTTTTGGGTCGGACTGGTTGGTCACTTACCAAACGAGAGGCTATGGGTTCGGTATCAGATATTTTGCCAAGCTACTAGTGTCGTTCATACACGTACTACTCGACCACGATAACTTGTCCTGCGAGAAAAATGCGAACTACCGCTGTGTTGTCCTTGACGACCGCGTGCAATTGGAGTGGCGCACCACAGCACCGGCCATAATACTGTGACACAGGCAGCCGGCGCATATATGTGAACTGAAAATGTACACATATAACTTCTTGGTATGGTTGGTATGGTATGGTTTGTCTGATACAGCTCGACTTGCTGGGAAAGTCGCGAAAAAAGTGTGTCTGGACTTCAGGTACCTAGCAGTTTTAAACGTTTGTGTTCTTTCTTCTTCTCCGCCACTTAGACCCTAGACCAGAAAGCCATCTATTGTTCCCATCTATGTAATAAAAGGTATAATCACATAGATCGGTCAGCTCTGACTACTCTATCACGCTTGTCTCTTACCTTTTCACTTCTATGCTCAAGGCAATAAGCTATCGTGATCACTTAGACATGAAAAAAGCAAACAAGGATATTCAAGCTACATTCGTATGTTTTATGTCGTAATAAGAAATTCAGAAGCACGTACATTAACTGTTGCATACGAGAGTTTTTTCCTTCAACCAGCGATAGGCTATAAAAATAAAAGCAATAATTTGCAAAATACTTTTAATGTCAAAAGATACGTAGTTCGTTCAGCAACTTTTCAACATAATCATCATGCAGATTGAGACACTTCTACCAGTGCACCAACTTTAAAATGTCCTCTGAAAAGAACGTTATCTCCCATCTTATTAGCCACGTTGTGACAGTTCGTCATTACTGCTGAAGCGTGGTCTTCCCAGCTACTTTTTTATGTCGAAAAAAGGCGGAAGTCACAGTGTGCCAAGTCTGGGTTGTAAGGAGGGTGATCAAACACTTACCATCGAAAACTTGCAAACAGTTCTTGGAGTTTGGAGGCTATGTAACATTTGATACACCTTGTACGCTTACCACGCCAAAAATTTTTAAACGAACAAGGTTCGATAAACAGGCTGCATATTTATTTGAATAGGGTATTTAAAAGCTAGGCAACGGTACAATTGCCTCAATCTACGTGATAATTACATAGAAAAGTAGCTGCATGATGTGCGTATTTTTGATAACAAAAGAATTTTACAATTAATTCCCGTTTATTACAGCGCATCGGCTGTTAAAAAAAAAAAAAAAAAAAAAAAAAAAAAACTTTTGTACATATAAGTTTATGCGTTTATATTTTTGTGCTTAAAAGTCGTTTTGAACCTGTCGGTCTTTAAATATACCTTGATATCGTGAGCGAGCTTTGCTCGTATGTGGTTAATAGATTTGTAGAGAGGAAATTCTAAATTATCTTAGTGTCAAAAGAGGCAGAATAGAGTTGATTACATAAAAATGAACTATGTGACAGTGCCTATGTTTTTTCTGTAAGAGCTATAAGTTCCAATAATTTTCATAATAGTTTTTATGATCGTCGAAAGATTGTTCCATATGTACCCATTCACTTGCAGCGCTGTTTTTTTTATTTTATTTTATTCAAATACATATTTTTAGCACTTAGATCATTTAAAATTTCCACTCTACTTTTGTTTTATGAATATCTTCTTCCCTAACTTTCTGCGCTCAGTTTTAACTGCATAAATTTGGTCAAGTGGCAATATTATTCCTCTATTTGGAGAATATTTTACAATATTGCAACTCAATTGAAGGAAGGTCCCTACACACTGTAAAGGAAATCCAAACTGTATTTTTACCCTAATTGTGAGGCTTGTTTATGTAAAATGTAATGCTTATATGTTTTTATAAATATGTTCCCATATTTGGTTTATATTTAATCAAACACACTTCTCGAAGTTCTTGGAATATCATAAAACAAATTACATTGAAATGAGGACCTTGCTTAACATATAATAGGATTTCAAATTTTTTGAGATTTTTTGTCCTATTCGTACTGTTAAAAATATAAAATAATAAGCCATAAATTAATTATTTTCAACAAATATATTTCATGACATTTCAGTGACTCTTAAAATTGCTTGGATCTTTATTAAAACACATATCGTACGCAAATATGTAAATCTTATATGAATAAACATTTTAATAAAAATAGCAAATATTCAGTAATTAAAGTGAAATTAATAATTCTTCCTGAAGAGCCGCTATTTCATTTGTTGCCACAAAAATAATTAAGTCAACCAAAATCTAGAATACACTTTTGTACGTTTGATCAATCTCAAGGTGGCCATATGGCTGTATGTTTTCACGACAAAGGTCGAGATTGGTGTTAAGGGCGATCAAGGCAAACCATTGCCCCTCATTCTATACTCTAGGCGCAAGACACTAAAACATCGTGCATTGTTCCCGTCGATAACTCGACTCTACTAGACATTCAGTGGTGACGTTATAATTTTATGACGTAATTATAATAGGTAAAATTGTGTTGTGTCTGCTAATTTTTTAAAGATACTGCACATAAATGATCATATATAATAAATTACCACGGAAACACCTACATCAACCATTTTTGGAAGAAAAAACTAGGTTTTATAGATTACTGGATGAAATTTAATGGGTGTGAACACAATTGGTGTTCTTTGAATGCTATTCCTGCGAAGACATTACTGACGCACATGTAGAAGTTTTCGAACTAAACGTTATGTACCAAATCGCTGAACACCGTTCGGCAGCATGGGCGGGCATTCAAATAAGACGAACATTCGTTAATCTGTAAGCCAGTCCAAACCACGAAGTGCTAAGAATGTATTGGTTTGTGAACATACATAATTGCTTATGATTTGTTAATAAAACCTGTAATACTTAAAACTGCAAACCACGAAGACAACAAGACAGTTGACGATTGTTGCAAGTTCAATGTTTTACAGGTTTTATCAACAAATCATAAGCAATGTCGTATGTTCATGTACCCATATATTCTTATTATGAAGTCCCATTGCAACAAACATTTGACGATCTGATGACGTGCTGATTTCATCTATTCATGACAAAAATAATCACACAAAATATTGCCAAATTAGCTGCTCTCGGTGCCATTCTACACAACATATTCTCTATACTGATTTGTAGTCGTGTTAATTAACAGGGCCGTCACTACTTTCTACTAAAACGTGGCCGGTTCACCGTCCTTATCTCCTTTCGGTTAAACATTGTGATATTCTCTATCATCCGAAAATGTTTGACTTAAACGAAAGCACGCTATATCGTTATCTAGTCATACTTTATGCGCGGTTGCTAACCTGGTATCTTAGGCAGTTTTGTAATATTGGTATTGTAGTAATTTAAATAATATATTTGTTACGCTACCATGTTTTTCGTAGTCATCAGGATTGTTACTTGAAGTGTTAAAGAATATGGAAAGGTACGATGACAAGCGGACTATTCGAATAGTCAACCGTCAATAAAATCTGAACTACTTATCAAAATTCGATGAGATAATTTTGCCGTGTAGATATTTTATCAACGGACGTTTATATAGGCCTATAGTACTACAGCGTGTGGTAGTATGCTTTACTTTCTAGTAAAAAAATTAAAAACTTTTTATAGAATAAAATAACGGGCTTAAAACCACAAAATTTACAAAAATGAAAAACCGTCATTTTCATAATTTTAATATGAAAATTTCTAGGCCACTATAATAACCAAATTTCAAAAATACTCTCCTTTTAATTTGAAAATAGTTTTAACATCCGTAAACCTCTCGCGCAGAGATTTTCTGATACTGAAATTATTTTCAAATGAAAGCACGAGTACGTATTTTTGAAATTCGGTTATTATAGAGTATTTTGTATGAAAATTACAAAAATACTCGTTTTACAGTTCTGTAGATTTTGTGCTTTCAAGTCCTTATTTTTCTAAAAATCGTTTTTAATTTTTTACTCGAAAGTAAAGCATACTACCGCATAGTGATAAATAAACATTCGCTGATAAAATATCTACTCGGAAAAAAAATCTCATCGAAATTTTAAGAGTAGTTCAGATTTGATTGACGAATGAGTATTCCAGTCGCCCGCTCGAAATCGTACCTTTCCATACATACCCCTTAATACTAGAATTTCAACATCATAGGAAAGAAAATCCACCACGTGCTCCCGTCTTCTGGCAGGATCGCATTGTGTATGAGAGAAGACTGGGGTGAAGGTAGGGCCGGCTGTTCGACTAGCGAGACGTATCTGTCGCCCTCCGGCCCGAAAAGTGGATAGGCCTACGGTGAGGTGAGTTGAGTGTGGAGAGACGACAGAATGAGAGAGGCGGGGGAAACAGGAGTTTCCCCGAGAAAACCTACCGACAAATGGCAGCGTCCGACATGTTTCCCACATGCGAAATATCCAGGCCGGGATCCACTGGGAATCGAGCCCGGATGGTCTAGGTGGGAGACAATAGGTCTGACCTCTCGACCATTGCGGCCACTTTTGTAACCGATGTCATAATTTTATGGTCACGAGACAATTTTGTTAACTGAGGTTTCAATTGTAACACTAAATTAATTTCCATGGCAGGTAAAGTAAACGTATGTGTAAGACTTTAGCGTACAGTAAGAAAAAAAACTAAGAAGTAGCGAGCCTTGCTGTGAACAGATAGTCGACGGAAAAATTCCGAAATGCAAGTAATGGGTCGAGACAGAACGCTTATATGTAGTAGGACACGACATAATCCATATTTAGAATGGATACAAACATTAGCAAACTGTAAGAATAGTTAAATAATTTTCGTTCTCCACCACAGTCCGTGGATAAGGCATGTCTGTACTCGAAGTGGTATCCTTATAAATGGATTATGTTTATCGTTGACAGTTTAATAAATTACCACACATTACTCGCGAACTCGACTTCATGTACCTTACAATAGGTTATAACGCAAGACATTTGGCATAGGTCGACAATGCTGCTTCCTTGAACATTGAGACCAACTCTCGCCTGACTGACTGAACCGTGGAAGTGAGTTATTTAATTGTTTATTGTCAGGCGAAAACTACATGTCTTGTAGAAGTGCTACTGTCACTTAAGTTACGTACATCTTCTTCATTTCATCTGAACACGTGTAGATGGATAAATACTCAAACTGCAACAGAACTCATTCTTAGGTTAACTTTAAAAATCAGAAATATTTTGTAGATGCCAGTCAGAGTAGTGAGGCTGCAGGAATGAGGTATGTGTTTGTTTTTTCTTCAAATGTATTTTTATAAACGATGCTAAATGTTTTAGGAAATGAACATTCAAAAACGTATAAGGTGTGGACTTAATAATGTTTGCTTAAATACAAACTCCAGAAATATGTTTTCTGATATAGTAAACAGATTTAGTCTTCTTATGAAATATCAGTGATGGTAATTCATCTTACAGAGTCGTTATTTTGAATAAATATTTATATTGCCTTGTTAAAACACATTATCCTCAATGCAAAAACAAAGTGTAAAAATTTTCGAGAAAGAAATAGTTCCGGCGAATATTTAGCAACGGGATGTTTGTAAATTAACAGTTTGTAAGTTCTGCGAAAGTGTCTCCGTAAAACAGGGATTTTAAAATTTATGTTAGGCTAGTGGGATGTGAATGAACTTAGCAGTATTAATGGAAGGCATCAAAAAGTATCACTTACAAAAATAGGTCAAGATTTTAGCTTTGTTCTACATAGTAGGAATATAATTTTATTAGTAGCTTCAACACGGTTTTAATAATTCTTATTGTTCTCAGTCCACTGCAATGAAGAGTTTTAGTCAATGTGAATAAATTATAAAACGTAAAATCCATATTTTTAAGGATTAAAAAAACATAGCATGCAAGCATATATGGGTACATTCTACACATAAACTCGATACTAAAATTATGAGTTATGTTAAATGTTGTATGCGAACCCTCACAATTAAATCCGACTTCTCAAATGTCACAGTATCTTACTAGACAGTTAAGCTATATTTGGTATAAACTTACTTGGAGATTTACTAAACACCCATTTAAAGTCGGCTAGTGTATGAGATCCTCAAAGCAGGAATTTTTACCTCGACGATAGACAATGCATTTCTCGTTAAAAACTGTTACGGTTTTCGCAAGGCAATCGTGAAATGTTGACATCGCGCATCGCCTGTGGCAGTATTCCTATAATTATATGGTTTGTCTTGTATTTACAGAACCATGCAGCCACCGATAATATTCGTGGTCACAATCGCCCTGCTTCTTCACGATGCAGTCCCTCAGTCTTTGTCTCAGCAACAACTTCAGGATCAAAGTTGGAGTGGAGGATGGGATGGAGCCAATTCTGCTGCCGACAACAGCGAGCTGCACAGTGTTCGACCATGGGCACCGTATCCATGGCACGAAGTACCGCGACATCAGGACCATCCTCGTGAAAGAGGTTACCTCAGCAACGAAGCCGGTACACTCAACCAACTGAGACCACGGCAGCCGAATCTCATCGGTTCACAATTACAGAATCAGGAGCAGCGATGGAATTCCAAAAATAATGACGAAAACCGTTGGTTAGAACATTTGCAGGAACAAGCACAGATGGCTCATATACAAGGAAAGCATGAAAAGGCTCACTTCTTAGAACAGTTACAGCAACAAGAACAAAAAATTCATCACAGGCGCAGAAACCACAGAGGACCATTACTAGAACAACTGCAACAGCAAGAACAAAGACTGAACCCCTGGGGAAATACTGGCGCTACTGGAGGGTTTGAACAGTCGCAGCTGCAAGCGCAGAAGTTAGAAGCTATGAGAAGCTTAATAGAACAATCACAACAGCAAGAACAAAAATTAAATCCTTGGGGAAACAGTGGCGCAATTGGAGGGTTTGAACAGTCGCAGCTGCAAGCGCAGAAGTTAGAAGCCATGAGAAGTTTAATAGAACAATCACAACAGCAAGAACAAAAAATTAACACTTGGGGTAACAATGGTGCAACAGGAGGGTTTGAACAGTCCCAGCTACAAGCGCAGAAATTAGGAGCCATGAGAAGCTTAATTGAACAATCACAACAGCAAAATCAAAAATTTAATCCTTCGGGAAATATTGGCGCAAGTGGAGGGTTTGAACAGTCTCAGCTACAAGCACAGAAATTAGGAGCCATGAGAAGCTTAATTGAACAATCACAACTACAAGAACAGAAATTAAATCCTTGGGGTAACAATGGTGCAAGTGGAGGGTTGG
>PNEQ01054119.1:0-12922 GCA_003012365.1 Medauroidea extradentata | reverse complement strand
CAGCATTGGACGTACCATCGTGATGTATGCTTTCTCTTTCACCCCACCACTGGCCCCATTCAGGACCCTTCCCAGCATTCCCAGGGCCCTCCTTCCCTTAGAAACCACTTTTCCTAATTGTCCCTTCCACCCGAGGTCTTCCTGTAATACCACTCCCAAGTACTTGTATTCATTCACTTCTCCTATCTCCTGCTCTCCCTAGACAATGAGTAGCTACTCTTGATATTTACCGTATTGTGTAAAATATTGTAGTTTACCTGGTTCAGTTTGTGTGGCTGTGGCAGTTAGTTGTGTTTTGTGGAAAATATTACCACTAAAATAATTTTCCATCAGGAAACTCTGCCTCTGATTCTAATAGTCAAAACTGTTATGAAATTAGTAGCTATTGTGAACATTTACACCTTCCACACCATTCTGGTAAACATACCAACCCCTGTCACAGTCACCAGTTCTTCCTGTAGACCTTTCCACTCCCTCACTGTCCTCACAAGCATAGAATGTCTACTTCTCTCAGTTTACCTCTAAACCCTCAGAGTCTTTTCACTGTTCATCTCCCCTTAAATGTTACCTTAGTTAGCTTGTAGAGCAAAGTAAACTTCCTCACCCACCCTCACAATTCATCACCTTGTACATCCAGACCAGTCATTCTATTCTTTCCTTAAATAATTGATGACATAGAGGAACCTCTACAACATTTATTTATTATCATTTCACCCAAGAGACTTGGTTACATTGAGCAAAATGCTCGCAAAGTATAGGGCTCGTCAGATAGTTGAACGAGATAAACTTACAATGTTTGCAGGTATGTACATTACATTACATTACAAGGTAGGTCTACAAAATATTTACAAATATAGTACATTATTTATGCATATAGATTATATAAGGAGTAAAGTAACACATCGTACTACATTGCTATTAATTTAAGCAATTGATACACAATGTGCTAGTGTAGAGCTAGCCAGAAGATGACAAAACTTCCAATTACACTATTTTGTAAGTATGTTACATTAAAAGTATGAGGAATAGCAATAAACATGAGAGAAAAGAAATGTTGTTTCTCACTAGTAAACACATTTAGAGTAGTCAGTAGCAAGTACGTATGTACGTACACACATGTAAATACTTCCCCACATATACATTTGCAATACTGTTTTACATTAACATTAATATGTGCAAAACCATACTATAAGATTTGTAGTAGTTGGCAGATATTTTAAATGTACTGCACAGTATCTAGTTTACAGTAGTTTTATTGTGCTGTATTAGTGCAGTGATCAGGATGCACATCTCCCACTAAGGTGACCCAGGTTCGATTCCTGATGGGGTCTGCCGTAGGTTTTTGCATTTGAGAATTGTGCCAGACAATGCCACTGTCAGTGGTTTTTTTTCTCCGGGATCACACATTTTCTACATCCCTTCATTCAGGCATTGCTTCTTGTTTTACCCTCATTGAATTTGGAGACTCAATGTTTAAAGCAACCCCATCTCTCATTATCACTATTCTACTGTAGGCCTACTCAATAATTCAACAAATATATATATTTATGATTACTAGCAATTGATATTGCTAATGGTTTCAAGCAAATTTTTTTTCTAATTTTCATTAAAAATTGTAAAATGTTTATTGTTTGTACTCTGTAAATGTATTAAACACAGTTTTTGTTAAATAGCCTACATATTATGAATTGTGCTTTTGAGTGTAATATAGTATAGACCTACTGCCTCTAGAACTGATCACAGCGGTATGCTTATGTAAGGAAGTTGTTACTTCTGCCCAATAATGAATGATGGTATTCTTGGAAACCTCTTTACCATCTGAGTATTCTAGAGCTTTGCCCGATCACTGTGCAGGGAGCATGGGTGAAGACTATCTGGACGCAGACAGCCCTGGGGTTAGACAATCTGGCCAGGAAACTCCCATATGCAGCTCCAAGGCTCAGGCTGAGAGAGTATGGATGAAGATATTTCGTAATCAGCTGACAGCCGTGGGGGTCTGGGTTATTCACTGTGCTGAATCACCTGCCTGCTCTAGAGTGAGTGACTTGGACGGAAGTGCATTATGTGATCCGATGCTGAATGACTATATATGACCCTCCCAACACCATGTCAGAGAAGTGGAGCCTCACAGGTTGTCAGTGACACAAGCCTACTGATACCTATCCAGCACCAGAAAAATGATGTCAGTGGTTTTCCAAGTTAATAATGCTCTTAAATTTTTGTTTCTGAAAGTTTAGTTGTCTATTTAAGTGTGAAGCTGTAACTGCTCCAATGATTATACGTATGTCAGGGTGTTTATACATTAGTGGAGTTTCTCTATGTTTATCTTTTAGATTTATACATCAATACAACTTCAGTTTGGCATTTGAGAGTCAAGACCATTTATGTTGTAACCTTTCTTGGTTTGAGTTGTTCAACATGTTTTATTTAGTTTGTATGAACATTAATTGCCTTGTGTAGCAGCAAGTTTGTTTTGTGTGGATGTAAATTTTCCAGAACAGTAACAACCTTATAAAAAGTTTCTGAAGGGACTGAGGAAGTTAAACTTATTAAAAGGGAAGAATGTTTTTAGTACTTTTATAGTTCTTGTTTTCTTTATCTGCCTTGTCTAAATCCTTAATATCTTTGAGCTTCGCCTGTACTAGTAATAAACGTTAAAAGCATGTTAAGTTAATTGATGGACTTTGTAATACAAATTTTTGGTAACTAAGCTGTATTTACTTCTTATAAAACCAATAAGTACTGTTCTATATTATTTAAAAGAATTTTAACTGAACTTACAGTATTTATTTATGTGTGGTGAAAAACATTAACAATACAGTACTGGAAGACAATAAAGCTAGAAATACTTTTATAATGTTCATTAACTTTTTGAAAACACAAACACGTGTTAAGAGCCCGGTCTACCGCAATTTTCATCACAGTTATTGTATTTTTTGTTTGTACCATATATTTTTGTTCTTATTTTAGACACAAAATGTGACTAAATTTCGCTCTTATGAAATTTTTTTATCTCTCGTAGTTTTCACGTAATGGCTTGTTAAAGTCATATTTTGCATGTTTCCGTTTAACGATTACACTAAAACCAACTGATGTACCAAACTCAAAAAATCACAGTGGATAAAGACATTGCAGGTTACAATGGCATGCTCGTAAAATTAAAGAATAAAAATTATTTGTATTTTTAAAAAATTTTTTGAATTTTTAAAATTTTTATTTTCAGTTTCAGCATTTTTTTAATTCAAATAATTTTTATTCTTTAATTTTACGAGCATGTCATTGTAGCCTGCAATGTCTTTATCCATTGGATTTTTTTAGTTTGGTATATCAGTTGGTTTTAGTGTAGTCGTTAAAACGGAACCATGCAAAATATGACTTTAGCAAGCCATTACGCAAAAACTATGTGTGATAAAAAAAAATTTCATAAGAGCCAAATTTAGTCCCAGTTTGTGTCTAAAGTAAGAAAAAAATATCTGGTACAAATAAAAAACAAAAAAAAATTGTGATGAAAACTGCGGTAGCCGCGCCCTTAACTAGCAAATGTACAACCTCAAATATTTTGGTTGACTTTATATGTAAGTTTCACTAGGCTATAGAAACCCAATGATGTAGAGTTGATTTGACAAAATTCAACTATATATGTTACAGGTAGTTCCTCTTAACCTATGGCAGATCTATAGACAATATTTGCTGTTTGTCAACATATCCATGAGTGTTAAGAGTTTCTGAATTCAAAAAAATATTAAGTTATACTAAAAATATTTTTATACTCATTGCAAGATTTAAAAAATAGAACTTATATATTCTTATACAAGTACTTCATTCAAGTGACTAAAATTTAGATAATTGGCAATAAAGTTTCAGAATTGGCCACTGTATTGTCTGGAGTAGAATATGCTGCAAGATAAAATATAAAGCCTCTACATAAGGAATATGCGTATGCGATAATGCCTTTTTCCATACGTCACATGTACTTTGCTGCAAATACCAACAATTTTTTGTATGCAGAATTGTTTGCGTTTGACTGCCAACCTTAATAAGTGCAACCTTCAGAAATGTTAACAAATTTATGTATCCGGAAGAATTCTATTTTGGACAGATTTTATTTTACATATTACAAAGACAGTAAAAACATACTCCAGTTGTTTAGTGTGCAAACGACAGAATGCTGTGTGAAGTTAGTTAATAAAACTATCTAATTAGACCACAGTACAAGTGGGTGATTCAGACGAAGCTGATTGGCCTACAAATTGTATCTGCACTTATAAGAATCAAAATTATGTAAACTTAAATGTAAATGCAATAATTATATTTTTTGGTTTGTTTGTAGTAAATAGGCTTAAGTACATGTGAACAATGTATTTTGTTGTATCCTGAATATGTAAATAATTTTGTATTAGTGTGTTGGTACTGGGAACTTATCAAACGTTTCATGCTTTGATTTTTGATAGCTGCAAGGTAGCCTATCTTATGTGTAATTGTAAAATGTAATTATTTATCATAGATTGTTTAGCCTTCAATTATTTGTTTTGTCTTTAATGTGTATTGTAATAACATTGACACACTCCATATCCCTAATTAGGGATCCAACGGAGGACGCCAAAATAAATAAAAACTGGAAAACAATTTCAAGTTTGTTAGATATTATTCAAAGTTATGTAATTACCTGGAAAAAAATACTTGTGCAGTAACTTTATAAAAACAGCACAGCCTGTAAATATAAAAATTTCCTGAATTGACCAGCTTAAGAAGTATACATTTGGTTCAAACATGTATGTAGAATTTCACTACAATATTACTATAATTAAACAATGAATAGACTGTACTATATTTCACACTGACTTTGTGGTTTATCTACGATAACACAGAAAGTATAGGGATCTTCACACTGTGACAAAATTAATAATCATAGTGATTACATGATAGATAGAAGTACAAGTACGCAGTCTGATACTTGGCCACATATACACATTAAAGGCTAGTACATTTTCTTCGGTGGTTGAGATGTTTAGTTCAAGAAAAATGTTTCATCCTTTGAAGTGTGTGCGCCTGTCTACAAGTACTGTATCAGACTGTAAGTTCTTGTACTTCTGTCTCTCATGTCATATTGGTGGCTTATATGTCACCATTTTTTGATCTTATGTTTGTAATTCTTTTCTGAAATGCATTAACTTATAATTGTGTATACAAAATTTAAAAAGAAATTCACTGTACGTATTATGAATAAACACCATTAGGAAGGTAAGTTAGACACTGGAAATAACATTTTCCAGTTCACAGAAATTTTCGTAAGCGTGGAATCGTAAAGGTTGGAAGAGGTCGCTAGGCTATCAGGGTAAACAAGACAGCACAGATACTTAGAGACTGGTATTGTTAACAAAACACACAAATAAGGCACATTTCTTTGCTGAAATGTACATTGCGACGTTTTGCTGCTTAAAGCGGCAAAGTGTTGCGATACATGCTTCATGTAAAATTATGTGCAGTCGTCTAGAATTTGTGTGTGACAAGTAGGCCTACCAGTCTGTAAGTAGGCAGCTTAGAGGAAGTTTTGATTAACTACATCAACAATACTATCGCGGACCTTAAATTAAAATAATCTTTAAAACATAATATTTTGGAAATGGAGGTTGTAATTAGTATAAAGTCGTAGGTAAGTGTGCAGTAAGATCAGAACCTTTGTGGATCAGGGTGGAAGTTGATGTGGCAGCTAGTCGTTCGCATCCCACTAAGATGACTTGTGTTCGGTTCCTGGCAAAGTTAATTCCATATTTTGATATGTGGAAATCGAGTTGGACTATGCCGCTGTTGGCAGTTTTTCTCTAGAATATCTCGTATTACTTTGTAATTTCACTCTTGCGTTTCTTCTTTTTCACCTCGCTGCACCCTCATCAGCTCTCAAGACCTTGATGTTAGAATAAGAGCTGCACAAATTTCTCACCGTAACCATTGTATTAACTTATGTCAAAACCAAAAATACATTTTGTCCAATTTGAAATCAATGGAACAATACATGTAATATGTAAGTAGATTTTTATGTTTAGTGGCATTGTTTCGAAAATTATTTTATATAGTAAGATACATTAACTTACATGGCGTTGTAGCATTCTGCAAATTTTGTACCATCACAAATATACGGCAAATTAGAAAAGAGAGATGACAGTGAAGTTTTATTTAATTTTAATTGCCCTTGTGATAGCTTAACCGTTTTGCCGTGGAGTGTATGACTGTAATGTCTGCAGATCATGTGTTCCTGAAGTACATAACGTATTTGCAGAAATTACTGTACTGTAGCATGGCCCAGGGCTGCCCCAATTTAATTTCACATGTTAATAATCTACAGTATGTGTGATTAATATATTATTGTTGCCACTTATAGTAACGTAATATGCATAATAGTAGTCTTTCCAACAATGGTATCTCAAATTTACGTAAGTACCTACTAATTCTAATATTATTGGTTAAAAAAAAGCACTTCGGTGGAAATTTATTCATGATTAACGTAATTAATTTTCAGTAACTGTGAACTAGTGTTATTTAAAATTTAAATGTTTTTATTTAGCTGTAAATTATTTTTCAATATGTTATTTTGGCAAAAATGTTCTATAAATTTTATTTAACAAAATTTTATGTTCTCTGTGAAAGTTTGGAGTGTGAGGACAGAGATACTGAGCTAACCTTTCCAAAAAAAACTGTTATACTTCAGTGTAAGACCGGTCTCTAAAAATAACCGTAGATGAAATAAAAATAGAATAACAGTCTGTTTCTGATTGGCGGTATAAAATTTTAATTTAATGTTTATTTCATTTAGAAACAAAATTTATTGCTTCATATAAATGTATGAAATTGGTGTGAAAACTAAACTGTTCATGTTTGTAGTTATACTCCAAATAATATATGTTTGGATAAATTTGACAGCAACTTATAGGCAATAATTTGTAATATTTTGTTATTTGTGTCACTACACAAGGCAAACTTTGCAGTACAGATGCTGTAGTGGACACCTCAGCTTCATTTTATAACTAAAAATGTTTTGCATTGTGCGACAAATTACTGAAAATTATTGGCCATGTGTAATTTAACCAAACTTACGTGAAACCAAGTATACATGCAAATATTATCATTCAATAATTTTGTGTTAATTGCAAAAAATTTAATATTTTTTAAGTTGTTTCCTTTAATGGCCACGACCGGCACCAGTGACAGGCAATGCCGGTAACTTACCCGCAATGGCAGGTTTGTTGTCGGCAAGATGGAGTGACGGGGGATTGTATGCTCTGAGGGTGCATCTTCTCCCCCCCCCCCCCTCTGCAGTCAAATTTATGGAAAAGTGTAGTCAGACTATAATTTTGCAAATGTTGGTAATAAATCCCAAAATTTAAAATTCTGTTTCCTTTGAGCTGAGCTAGCTGGGACGTGTGGCAAAGATGAATGTGCTACAGTATAGAGGAATATGTTAAGCCCAAGGTAAAATTGAGTCATTGTTTTCTCAGTGTGTGCATTGGTGTCCTTGGCAAAAGTAGATCTGCTTGGGCATCTCTTTAGGAAATGTTTATGTAGTATTGTGATTAAATAAAAGTTGCTGTTAGGTGTTTACAAATGTAAAAGAGTTTACTGTGTTTAATACTATTGACCAATAAAAGTAATTTGTTTTATACACTAGCCAGTACACCCACTGCACCACTAAAGATGTCCAACATGGCATATATAGAAAAGTTAAAGGTGGTGAAGAAAGCTGAATCTCATTACAAAGTACTTCAATTTGAGGTATCTTCTGTTATACAGTATCTACATCTACAATAATCTCTACAAAGTTTGCAGTTCAAGGCCATGATCCATCATTTCTACTGCTTTTACGGTAATTTTTATTCCTTCATGTGAGCAGATATTGAAAAACTGTTGCACTTTAGTTGAAAATTGTTTTTACTATCCAGTAAATTTTTTTAAAACAAAAAATTTTATGTATTTGGCTAATTAGTTCATTAATGAGAATTCCCTTAATAGCGTAATTAGCAGAAACTGTTATGCATTTTGACTTGAAATAATTATTTAACGTAATATACACTATTTTAAAGAAATCTGTGCTTCAGTTTTTTGATATCTGCTCTTGTTTAGGTTTAAAAAATAATTATCATAAAAGAATAGGAAATTATATATCATGGCCTTTAACAATTCTGTGCCAAGTCTGTTCGATGTGAAAAATTCAAATTAATCCTCAGTTTGTTCTTACTGTTCCAGCTGTGACAAAGTTACTTCACATTCTTCTTAGTGAATTCTTTTTTACAGCTCATATTTTGACAAACATATATTTTATACAAATTTCCTCAATAATATTCCCGGATGTAATGTGCCACATATCCCAACTAAGGCATAAATTGCAAGAAAAAGTGAGATATATTCCTAAAATGTTTTGGTGTACGTAAACACATGCCTTTTTCATTCCAAAATTTTGTTCATGAGTATGATGCTTGAAATCACCCCCCCCCCCCGGGCCCTCTTGCCCTTCATATATATTAAACATAGTGATACTTCAGGTGATTAATAAAACCCTTTATCATGTACAGAAGTGAAGGGAATGTTTTTGAAATCATTGCAAATTGTGTCCTCGAAATCAGCTTGCATCTGACCAAAAGGCCTCTAGTGAACTGCTAGCTTGGCAAGTGACCACACATGATGATCAAATTTGATGAGTTAGCTGGCCAGTTAATCTATCCAAATTGAGAAATAATCTGAATCTGATGTAATAACAGGCTGTTGCCCTATTTTGTTTGAATTAACTCTGGTCAGTTGCTGCTGGCCAGCTCTGGAAGGAAGTGGATGGAAAGCTCCACATACTGGCAAGTAATCCAAAGCTAAATGTACTGGTAACAGCAAGACCATGAGTGTCTTAAATATTTCCAAACAGTGCACTAAAACAGTCGCAGGTTCTGTGTGGTGGTTTCGCATACAAGTGTAGATTTGTTGGTTGCTTAGTTCTAAGACAGCTCTGATCAGGTTTGACAAAAATGGCTGCTGTAGGACAATAAAATCTGTCATATAGGTTTGATACTGAAAATTATTCTGTAACATCATTAGTATGCCCAATTTTGTATGAAATAGGATCAGGAAGGACTAAAACGTACTACACAAACCTTTTTTTTTAATTTAGAGATACGTTGCTTGTACAAGATGTCAGCTATTTATTTTGTTATTCACTTGTGAAAGTGTTGGTTGTCAGGCACATTGCCATGTGGTGAGCATGACAAAAATAATTTTCTGTTCAATGTTGGGAAATAGGACTAATTTTCTCATTCCACGTTACATGCAAATCCTTTTACAACACTCTGTCCATACCTACTCTATTTTCAATAACTCGACTAGAAGAAGAGTTGGAATTTATTGGTTTGTGGACATGCGCCATTGCTCGATCAATGGCGTATGTCCCCAAACCAATAAATTCCAATTGTAATCTCCCAGTACAACAAACATTTAAAAATCTCATAGAAGAAGAGTGGTTAAGAAGGGGAAGAAGGTCTTTAGGACTGCTTAGAAGTGTGCTGAAGGGAAAGGCAGATTTCATGATGGTTTGTCCAGTATTGGAATATGCTGTCGCAGAGTGGGATCTGTATGTGGAGGTAAAGGTGTAATAGCTAGAGAAGGCCAGAGAGATGGACGATGAATAAATGGAAAAGACAGCGTCCGACTGGTGAGGAGGAAAGGAAATTTAGACCTAGTGTGATGGTGAAGGAATTGGGATGGAAACCATTGAGGGACAGGAGGAAAATGGAACTACTTGTCACGTATTGGATTATGGATAGAAATGGGTGATGGGGCAGTTTGGCCTGCAAGCTAAATAGGGGAACTTTTAAGGAAAAAGGAAACAACAGTGAAAAGATTCAGAGTGTGTGGAGGAGAACGGAGAGGGTCAGACAGCAATGCTGGTGAGGAAGGTAAGGGAGTGAAACGCACTGGGAGAAGAGTTGGTGACTGAGAAGGGGGTTAGAAGGTTTAGGAAGAGACTGGAAGACTGACATTATGGGAATGGGGAGGAGTCTGCTCACCATTGGGTGTTAGCCCAGTTGCGAGCGTAAAACTTAAGCTGAAATCACACAATGCAATAAATACGCAATTTCTGTTCAATCTACTAAAATTTCATTGCACGTCTGACACAAAATTCTCGGAATATCACATGCCATGCAAGCGACGACGCAATTTGAGAGCATAGAACAAGCTCTATATTTCTGTACAATGTCATGAAAATTGTGTGAAACAAGAAATGTAATTGGCCATTTCAAGTAGAGTTTTCGCGGGCTTTACTGTACACGTAAAAAAAAATGGAAAGGACACGTGAGAGTGTGTTTCGGTTATTGGAGGAATATAAGTAATACCCGGTGCTGTACAATGCCAAATCGCATATAATAGACATTTGTGCAACAGTGCTGTAAAGGTCATGGCTGCGAATGTATATAAGACTCAATTGCCTCGTCCTCGCATCCATCACACAATTTATTCGCTGGTATGTTTATAAAATAATTCCAATTAAATATGACAGGCCTAGGCAGCAAACTATAGTTTGGAGGGAAAGGAAAGAATTGTGTGTATATTGCATTGTGAATTGCACCATGTAGAAGGTTGATATGGAGCGAATGAGAGAGATTTCATTGCAATTATTGCGCAATCTGTAAAATGCATTGTGTGGTTCCAGCTTTACTATAAAACATCCCTGCATGTCTAAGTTTATAAGGCTTGCACTGTGGTGCACTTAGGTCCAGACGTAGAATAAAGTAGGCCTACTGATAGATTACAAAAAAATCTCACAAAAATGGAAGAGAAAATTGCATCACTGATGCGATGTGTGGTATGGTGGTGTATATAACACATCTCTTCAAATGGTAGCTTCCCCCCCTCCTTTTTTTTTCTTCACACACTCAATTGAATTATATATTCAACGAGTATGAAAAGACCTAACTGTGTGTCCGAGGTAATATAGATAGTGGCCACAATAGTTAAAATTTGGTTTGTAGCAGAAACCTTTCATCCAATATGATATATTTGCTTTCTTTTGATATACTTTTTGGAACAGTCCAATATTATTATAAATGCTAATTTCATTGCAGTTTGGGATCTGGGGATACAAATTTTTGTTAGTCCGAAGAGTTCACGATCACCCTAATTGGGCATAGGACATTGTATCTAAAGTCCAATACTACAATTATCATAAAATAAACGAATGTAAAAACTGAACACACATTTTCAGCGGTGCACACTGCACGGCAATATCCTGCTGTCTACGAGGCACTGTAAGTGGCGTAAGCTTCGCTCTTAATTTCACTGTTATTTCTATACAGCTACATAATGGGAATTGTAACACAAAGGCCCCTTACTTCGTTCTGTTTGACCCCATATACGACTAATTCGTGGGGGTACAGAACTCGTCAATTTTTACATTAACATAATATTTTACAAAGTTTAAGTACAAGAAAATATGGGCAAACATATAAAACGGTTTCAGAAAAACGAGAAATATGTAGTTTAAAGTTGAACGTTAAGAATCGGTAGCCAAAATATTGATTTTGAAGGCATTAGTTCATTGGCTATAGCCCAACTGCGAGGATAGTGTATTATTATTATTATATTTCCATAACATTAGACTTAAGTAGCAGAGTTCGCTAACTTCGCAGATTTCTATTTTGAGTTAGGGTAAGGTAACCTAACGAAAAATGTAAAAACATATGCGTAAAATCACTTGCCCTAACCAAAACTAACCTAAGCCTAATCGAAAGATTTTAAGTTAGTACACCACCATTTCCAGTTTGACTGGTACACTATGCGAGCGTACTATTCCCAATGTTCTTTTACGTACAAGAAAACAAGACGACTAAAGTGTCCACAATCAACTTGTAAACAAACGCACGCATATATATTTTCACTGCTTACGTACGTAAAAACATTTCGCAGGCGCACTTATTAGCTTGGAAAAAAAGAGAAAAGGTTATACTTTAAAAACGATAATCATATAACGTAAAATAATTTAAGTACAATATTTTATAAACAAATATATGAGTTTCTCTCATATACCGCAATGTTAATGTGTCCCCACATGCGAATGCAGCGCCCCTAGCGACAGAAAATTTCCCTGTGCCAAACCTTTAACATTGATCTTTCTAACCTGTAGTAGAAATAACCTTATAGCAAATACAGTAGAGGATAATACCGGACACGGCCTATACTTTAACATTAGCGATGCTGGGGACATCGACACTACCGCTACCTAGGCGGCTCAGTGTGCAAAACTCGGCGCGAAGTTTAAATTGCCGTGTATCTAAATGGCAAACCTGCGATAGTTTCCGAGTAAAATACGTTTCTACAGCTGACAAAAATTGGTTTTTAAGTATATATTTTCGTTTATATGTTATCAATAGCTATCGTATTTAATTTTCAATGCGATAAATAAGAAATTCCTGTTAATATTCAGTATGATCTATAGTGCTTGTTGTCATTCGGAGTAACACTAGAATAGTGTAGTCTTACAAGTATACGTTTGTAACGTGTCATGTATTAACAGGACAAGCGAATATTTATACCAGTTATGTAACTGACAAGAATATGAGGCTCGCCTGGCATTTTATATACATTTATGCAGCTATTTTGGAATATGCCTAGAGGCCACAAAAATTGATATCACCTGTTTAGCTCATGATAGGTCTCTCTTAATTTAGCCATCGATAGTAATACTCTCAATTAAACAATTTTCATACAAAAATATTTCAAGTATTCAAAACAAAATAATATAAATTACTTAACCTAATTAAACATTCAATAGCCCCACATTAGTTTGTATCCTTAAGCTGGTCATATCAAGTTTTTATATATATATATATATACACACACACACACACACACACATACATATATATATATATACACATATATATATATACAT
>PNEQ01054118.1:0-12920 GCA_003012365.1 Medauroidea extradentata | reverse complement strand
AAAAAAAAAAAAAAAAAAAAAAAAAAAAAAAAAAAAAAAAAAAAAAAAAAAAAAAAAAAAAAAAAAAAAAAAAAAAAAAAAAAAAAAAAAAAAAAAAAAAAAAAAAAAAAAAAAAAAAAAAAAAAAAAAAAAAAAAAAAAAATTACCCCTGCACAGTATTGAGAAATCGAATTTCGAAAAATCTAAAAACTGTTTTGCGATATTTTCTGTAATCATCCTCCTGAAGCAAAAATTAATTGTATATCTCGACGGGTTCGATAGATATCGAGGATTTATCTAAAACACGTTCAAGGTCTTTTCACCACTTAGAGAGTAAATTTCGAAAAACCCTTGAATCACGTTTTAGAATACTTTATTGGTATCTCGTGGACGTAAAAACACAACATTAACCCACTCGGTTCAAGACGTATCAACGATTAATTGAAAAAGCTTTTCACCACTTTTCACCCCTTTTCAAGTCCTTAGGTGGCGAATTTCGAAAATTCCTGAAATTTCTTTTTAGGTATTTGAGTAAGCATCAATCCTAAACAAAAATCACGTCGCTATATAAAAAACTATGGGATCGATATATATCGAATGTGAGTCGAAAACTCATATTACCCCTTTTGAACCAGTTTAGGGCCAAATTCAGAAAATATATTTTAAATGGTACTTGAGATATTTACAAAAGCACCAATTTAAAACAAAGACCACTTCGATATCTCAATTTATTCTATAGATATCGAAGGATAATCGAAAACACATTTGTTGTTTTTTCACTCCTTTAAATAAAGAATTTCGAAACGTCTTTGAGTCCTTTCATAGACATTTGTAAAAGTAACCAATTAAAGTTAAAATCACGACGATAGTCAATTGTGTTTCAAAGATATAGACGATTCATTAAAAACACATTTTGCCTCTTTTTACTGCCTGAGGGTCGAATTGCAATAAAACCTAAAACTACTTTTTGGGTATTTACGTAAGCAATATTTTGAAGAGAATATGAACTCTCTAACCCGAAGTGTTCGATAGATATCGATTGTTGATTGGAAACACTTTTAAGGTCGTTTCAGCCCCTTAAATGTTGAACTTCGAAAAATCCTTAAATTGGTTAATATGCATTTTTACGAGTGTCCTATTAAAGTAAAAATCACGATGATTGGCCGTCGGGTTCGAGCTATATCGACGTTTCTTCGGAAACACATTTCACCCCTTTTCACCCCCTTAGAGGTCGAATTTCTAAAAATCCCTTATTAGTGCTCGCCTACGACCTGAAGGGAACCCCCACAAAAAATTTCACGATTCTAGGTCCAGTGGTTTGGACTGCAGTTTGATATATCAGTCAGTCAGTCAGTCAATCAGTCAGCTTTCATTTTTATACATAAAAATTATTAATATTCGGCTAGTTTGTGACGTGTCAAGAATAAAGCTGATGGGAAAACCGTGCTCGCCACAGACGACTAGTACAAATACCGCCGACTTTAAGACAAAAACGCATTTTCCGTAACACATTAATATTTCCATGAGTGATTATCCGATTTCGTAAAGCCTATACACGTCTGAAATAAGAATTCCATCAGTAAGTACGCTGGCAATGAATTCGTCCTTTGTTCGGTGCTTGAAAATTTGAAAAATTTAATGATTTTTATCGTCGATTTTAGTCGCTGTTTAAAAAAAAAGTATAATTATGACGGATATAAAATCAACTTTCACCCTATAGATACTACAAGACAAATACTCATACATACAGCTATGTAACATGTTTTAAAATGTTATTTCGCCTGCCTGGAAAAACATCCTGTTGTACATCGCTGTATATAAATCCATTGTACTGAATATAATTTTAGTTAACTTTTGGTTCCGTGTATCTATCCTTTTACTATAATAACGTTTGTCGATGTAAAGACATGTTAGCATCTTAGCGAACCACACATACGACCACCGCTTTTTTCCCTTCATTGTAACTTAAACTTTGATGTTATAGTTCCCTAAAATAAAATTCGTTATATGGATGTCTACAACACAATTTAAAAGATGTCGAGTAATGTTACTAGTTCAAAACTTTTATTCTTGTGTTTGTATGTACCAGTATTATAACTAGTGCCTACCGTCTCGCAGTCTTACGAAAACCAATACCAGTTTGATTATTTCTTTGTTATCACAGCCATACTATTATAGAGTTCGCTATCGTATAAAGTCTTGATCGAGGAAGATTTGTTCAGTTGCTAAGAAGTAAACTTTTATACGTGCATTATAAGGTAGAAATACGTTACTTTAAATATATAACTAATCCGAACTACAATATATAAAGGGAACTGTATGTAGTAGGCCCTAGGATTTATTTACTTATGATACAAGTACCTAACAACTTTAACAAGAATAAATCTGGCGTTAGGTACAGAACGCACCCCAGTATGTTAGCGTAATTTTCGTTCTTTTCTTCCACCTACAACACTTCGAAAGCGAAAAGCAGAATCTACAAACAGTTAATACGTAATTCCTACACTTAACACAGTGTCCGTTGATAATGTAATTTGGAGAGTTGAAGAAATCAAAAACCGTTATGCAATAGAAAAAAAGGTAAATAAAACTATTCTGTACAAAAGTATTTATATAACAGTAACCTATAAACAAATATGCTCATGAAGGCTCGTCTGTATGTTAAATCACGGAATTTATAACTGACAATATTTATTAATCGGTATGCGATGCGATTGTGTAGTCAGCTATTTTCACTTCACGATATCAAAATTCTATATCGCTTAGTATGTTAAAAATTAGTATGTTAACAGTGGTAACTTTACGTCTGGAAATGCTAGCCGTCGTATGTTTATGACTAAATTGTTAACATAAAATTCAAGCGACTGTCCTGAATGAAAACATTACCTAACATGTGCACATATGTCCGATTGATGTAAATACGGTGTACGAAATAAGTTATGAGGTGAGAGCGAGGGTATAAAAACAGCCGCACGAAGTTCCAAGCTCATTCGCTGTTTGTAGTCCGAGCACTATCTCTGTACGCGCAGCCCTACTTCGAGCGATTATATAGTGTGCTACGTTGAGATCATCGCGTTATTTAACTAGCGAATAGTGAATTCAAGGCTAGCTATAAAATTTAAGAAATTTTAGGTTAGGTTTACCTAATTTGCAGGATAACGAATAAAAGTAATTGAAGGGCAGTATTCTTCATTGAATGTTAGTTATTGCAAGTTATGTGGCAAAGTCTTTACTTTGCGAAATAATATGCTGAGATATGAAGAAGATCTGCGACTTCAATACGCGCCATGAAAAGCGACTGATCTATGAGCGGTGTGGTGTATCAATCACTCGCAAAGACGACCTGTTGAAGCACATACGTATCTGTAATAGCAACATCAAGAGAGAAGTAACCAACTGTTGTAAGTATTGCAAGAAGCAGTTCACCGAATTTCGTAATGCTCGTCGACATGAAGCATGTTGTGAGCGCAACATGGAACGAAATCTGCTTAAGTGTAACTTCCGTAGTGTCTGTTTCGCTCGTCGTGACAATTTAGCCATGCACTTGAAGATTTGCAAGAGTAAAGTAGCACGACCAATACAGAAAAAATTACATATGCCACCACCAGAATCTGCTAGGCAATCCTGCTCCAGGACGCCATCAACCCGCCCTAAAATAGTAGTAGGGTCTGATTTGGCAACAGAATTCGGTTTCATCGAAGCAGAAACTCCATTCCGTGGGAATGTAAAGACGTATGTGGTGGAGAATGATGACACGGCTAGGGATATATTTGAATACTTGAACGGCATGTATGTAAATATAGTAAATCAGTTGAAAAATGAAGTGGAAAACCACGGAGCCCTTAAATTTGACATTGTACTGCAATGTGATTATGCTAAGTCAGCACTATTCGTCGAGGGGACAGATAAAAGAGCATTCAAGACAAAACATTTGCCAGTCTATAATGCTGACGGTAATGAAAATGCAGTGTTACAAAGTATTTTGAAACTATGTGCTGAAGAGCGTGAATATTCTGAGAAGGGGTCCGGTTGGACGCTCGTCTCTGTCAACAGTCTGCAGCTAAGAGTTAACAAACTCGTCCCACTCAGAGCATCGTCATGGATCGAATTGCCAGATTCCATAAAGACGAAAAGAGCAGTCATCAATCCGAGAAATAATGACAATGAATGTTTTAAATGGGCCGTGTTAGCAAAGTTCATAGAAGGAAATAAACCTGAAAGAGTGAACGAGCGATATTATCATGCACAGGCTAGGTACGAATTTACAGGCATTACTTTCCCATCAACAGTAAGAGAAATCAGCACTTTGAAAAGAAGAATCCTGAGACATCACTCAACGTTTGTTGACTGGACGAGAATTCAGAAAAAGGTATTCCCCCTCAGAGTAACAGACGAAGAAAAAGTCGATCATATCGACTTGCTGCTTATGACAGATGAAGATAACAACCACTACTGTTATATTTCAAATGTCTCTCGACTCATCCGTTCTCAGAAGACAGCACATGGCCACAAAGTCTACACCTGCAAGAGATGCCTGGTACACTTTGACGATCAACAACGAGTATCTGAACTGGATGGTGAGCAATGTCTGACTGAACACAGGAAATGTTCCATGAGCAATGCACCACTTCGTGCTGATATGCCACAGCTAGGGCCTGATGGAAAGACTCCAGTGCTATGTTTCAAGAACATACAACACAAGACTAAACTGCCGATTGTTGTGTACTCTGATTTTGAAGCTGCATTGATACCAGTCCAGTCCTGCCAACCTGATCCTCTGATGGCATTTTCCATGGAATACCAAAATCATGAAGCATATAGGTACTGTATTTTTGTGCAAATTGACAATGAGATCATACCATCACCATTGACGACGCAACTGCCTCAAGAACCCAACATCTACACAGGACCAGACGCACCTAAGATGTTTGTAGAAATAATTGTTGAGATAGGTAGAAATGTGAAGATGATCTATGACACTTCATTAAAGATGGTACCACTAACGTCATCAAAAATGCAGCATATTTCCTAGCCAACATATGTTGTTAATGTACTGGGAGCTTCAGTAAAAGCAATGTGAAAGTGTGCGATCACTGTCACTTTAGTGGAAAGTACATTGGTGCGGCCTGTAACAAATGCAACTTGCTCAGAAGATGTCCGAAGACACTTCCTGTATTTTTTCACAACCTAGCATATGATGAAAACTTTATCTTCAGAGAAATGGCATAGACATCAAAGATATTACCATCATCCCATACAAAGAAAAACTAATGATTACATTTGGAAAATTATTCGGTGACAAATTCACCATACAATTTATCGATAGTTTTCGTTTCATGGCTTGCAGCCTAGCGATATTAGCAAGAAATCTGCCTGCCGCAAAATTCTGCAACACTGTGAAATTCTTCAGTAATGATGAAATTTAACTAGTAAGAAGGAAGGGGGTGTTTCCTTATGACTACGTTGACAGTAGACAGCATCGTAAGATTAGAAGAGACAGAGTTACCACCAAAGGAAAAGTTCTACAATCGACTGTAAGATACGTAGTGATCCAGACTACGAACATGCATATGCTGTGTGGGAAAAATTCGCTTGCAAAACTCTGAAGGACTACTCCGACATTTTCTTGAAAACAGATATTCTCCTACTTGCAGATGTATTTGAGAGCTTTCGCAGCCTCTGCCTAGAAACATACGCACTGGACTGCGTGCATTATGTAAGTTTGTACGAATATGCATTCGATGCTATGCTGAAGGCAACGTCAGTGAAGCTCGAACTTCTGACAGATTATTATACATACTTGTATATCGTGAGATGTATTCGAGGAGGTGTGGCCCAGTGTGTGAAGCGACACTGTGTTTCTAACAACAAGTATGATGGTGAGAAATACAATCCTACACACCCAGAAACTTATATACCGTACCTGGATGCTAATAAATTGTATGGTTGGGCAATGAGTCTGCTTCTACCTATAGGAAATTTCAAGTTGTCCAGTACCGACCTAGACATCATGAGTGTGCCGGACACATCTCCTGTGGGATACATCATTGAAGGTGATGTAATGTATCCTCCTGAACTACACAAGGATCTCAAAGATCTACCATTTCTGCCGATAAACGAATGTCCTCCAGTATCATCACAGAAGAAACTTATGACTACATTGACAGATAAGAAGAATTATATCGTTCACTATATTACGCTCAAACAAGCCGTTAGCCATGGACTTAAGATTGAAAAAATTCACAGTGTGTTGGAGTTTGAGCAAAGTGCCTGGCTAGAGCCATACATCCAGCTGAATACGGCTAGACGTGCAGCAGCATAAAATGAGTTTGAGAAGGACTTTTACAAGCTGGCTAACAATGTGGTCTATGGGAAGCTCATGGAAAACAAGCGCAACAGACAGAGAATGAGTCTTGTGTGTAATGAAAAGCGACTCAAGAAATTAATTGCAAAACCTGCTGTCAAGGACAGAATTATTTACTCAGAAAACCTGTCGCTTGTGAAATTTGAGCATGAAGCAACCTTGTTCGATAAGCCCATCTATGCCGGCCTTGCTGTACTAGATTTGTCAAAAGTACTTATGTATCATTTCCACAATGATATAATGAAGGATAAGTACAGTGATGACTTACAGTTGGCCTACATGGACACCAACAGTTTCATCTACGAGATACGAATGGATGACATTTATCAGGACATGTTCACCGATCCTGACTTCCATGATTACATCATCATCCTATCCTGTCAATTATTCATGTTACTCACTTAAAAACAAAAAGGTTATAGGTAAATTCAAAGACGAATGTAACGTTGTGCCTATGACTGAGTTAGTAGGACTGCGAGCGAAGATGTATGCCTACAGGTGCTGCGAAAATGAATGCAAAAAGGCCAAACGATTTCAGAAATGTGTGATCAAAAAGAAAATTACCTTCCAGGACTACATCAGAGCTCTGAACAGATAGAAGGCTATGCGAGTAACTGTATATAGTATAAGATAACGAAAAAAGTGTATATGTTCCGAATGGAGCAAAAAACTGGGGCTTATTTGGCTAGACGACAAGCGATGTGTGTGCGAAGATGGAGTAAACACTTTACCACATGGACACTCTAACTAGAGGTAAGTCGCGTTCATTATACTATTTATATTATATTTGTCACTGTATCCTACTTTTTCCTAACAAAACGTACTGAATGTTAATAATGTGATGATAATTTTTTTCTCCCGACAGTGTCCTGCATCCTGGCTATACCGAATAAGCCTGCACAATAAGCCGAAACACAACACCCATACTGCCGGAGGACTGCAATGGAGAGAGGCATGGTAGACTACTAGCAGCTACTAGAAGTCTACTGCAGAAATTACGAGACTCTCCATGACTACACTGCGAAACAAGGAATACCACCGCATCGCTGAGTACAGTTATCAGCTAGACATGATGTCTCACAACAGCTCGAGAATGATACTGAAAAGAAATGTATACAAAATAGTAAATTGACTCAATAAATTTCTTAAAAGAATGTTTTATATTGTATTTTTTATTGCAAAAACATGTTTCCCCAAGCAAAATTAATGAGTTCATTTTTATAAGTGTCAGGAAACGTTAGAGTTAGTGTACGGTTGGGTGACAAAATGCTGCGTTAATATATGTTGACTGGTACAAAATACTCCAGATTCTAATACAACGGTATTGTTATTTTCCAATTCCAACATAAGGTCGGTGCACAGTAGTATAAATAAAACCGTATAACTGAATAACCACAACTAAACACGTTTTAATTAGTTAAAAATGTATGTACACATTCCATAGAGTAAAACATTTCAGGGCCTAAACAAATGCTTAAGAGCACTGCCACCGCCTACAGAATAACATCAGATTTTTCAATTGCAAAAAAACTATGTTACAATGGAAGATTATTGAAACCAGTATTTCCAAGATCTAGACACCGAAAACATTAAATAAAAAAACATATACAATTACTTGCAAACAAGAAAATACTTAAACCAAAGTACGATAAGTTACTGTGCGATACTAGAAATCGTATACCAAAGTTCAACACAAAAGAAAATGTCTCAAACCAAATTTAATAAAACGAAAAACAATCATTAAAGGTCTAAAACAGAAAGTTCTACGTGTAATATTCTAGAGGGTGGGAGAGAGAGAGAGCATGAGAAAGAGGGAGAGAACAGTCTTTAAAGGTGTAGCACAGAAAACAATGTAAAATCCTAGAGGGAGTGAGAAAGCTCAAGAGACAGCACGAGAGAGAGAGGGAGAGAAAAAGGATCACGTACATAAACACTCATACGATAGGGAAAAATATTTAAAGAACAGAAATATAAAATAAAAAAAAAATTGAACAATCAGAAAACAAACTAACCATTCCTTCTACACACAAGCAATAAAAAATATAGTAATGCATTTCAGGGTGTGTTTATATATACGAAAGTAACAGAGGACAAAAATATAAATTCCAAGAAGTCTAGCTCATGTAAAAGCTAAAACATGATAAAAATACACAAAATGTATACACAGGTAAAAAAAAATACTGTTAGTCATACAAGAAAAGAAAAAAGTATTTGGTTAAAGAAAGAACGGAGACAAGGTTAGATATGTAACAAGGAAGGAGGTCAGGTAAGGTTAAGTTATGATTTCAGCATTACAAAAAAAATAAATAAAGGGCCTACCCGTAATATAAATTCTACCAAACCCTGGCAAAGCATAACAAGAATAACATTTTCCATGAATTAGAAGAACACATGTACTACAGAGGTAAAATAGTAGTAACGTACACTACTTACTAACATCATACAGGATAAAAAATTCCAATACCTACGCGAGTGGAACATATTCAATGTCTTATGATAACGCAATAAGCTACAAGAATTCCCAGCAGCGTACTATGGTACATTACAAAAGGGTAGAGTCCTAAACTGTTGAATTTTATAAGTGTAGAAAATATATTAAGCCTCGCAAAAAATGTGATGAAATATCATGGTCTCTACCAAGAGCGAAGAAAGAGCCAGGTGATAGGATTTGATAAAAAAAATTAATCAAATACTATATTGGGTGAAGCAACATGTGAGCTATACAGAAACCATGATGTAGGTTCCAGGTACACCTAACTCAGAATTTGTAAGGTTGGTTCCCTTGTACTTTTAAGGAAAATTTATGTGCTGCGCTCCTAGCGGTGAGACTAGGAAACAGAGACGGACTAAACAGTTGCACATACAACCCCAATGCTATCTAATAGACGACACTGGAACCAAGACGATTGGTATAGCTACTAGCTCTCCTGGTGGAAAGACTCAGCACCAAAGTCTTAGTAATCAACTCCCTCTAGTAGACGATCAGTTACTACTGGCAGCCCTACCTAAAGGGCAACTATATAAGTAATGCAAATAACATGATGGAGGGTGGAGCCAATGAGGGTAGCTAGGTATTAAGACAACGGCCATTGATCAAGATGGTGGATTAACAACATAACAAGAAAGAGTATAAAATACAGAACAGATCCGGGATCCGGCTCCTAGGCTCCTGCAATAGAAGGAACTATAATACACTACTTATATAATATGTTCCATCTTCAATTAACAGGATTTGGAATACTCTACTGCTCTTGTATAACAACATAAAAAGAACTTCAATGGGGTAAAGCAGGTGTAGTTATCTTGTAGGCTAATTCACAGGTCCTACAGTGCTAATTTATGAACTGCAGTAAGTGTTGGTGATAACTGTATCGGACAGGGCCTGCAAAATTAAATGGGGTACTATAATCTTAATATCTATCATACAGGTGACTCCAAGGCTGTATTTAGACATGTGCATGATACCAAAGTGGCAAATTCATATGTGCAATCCAAGTTATAAAAGTTGGCAATGTAAAATTATTTTATCATGAAACTAAAATTTGATCATTTTGGTGACAAGTTATATTGTTATTCAAACAACATTTAGTGTACATCGAATGGTAAAAAAAACTAGATCCGATTGGAAATAAAGGGGTGCGGAAGCCACAGCAATAAATGAAAAGGGAGCAAATTATTTGTAGCAGGAATTTTATAGGCTCTTATGAAAGTTCAAAAGGGTAGGGTAGGCCAGAAAAAAAAGTTAAGTTTTTTGACGGCCTCTCAATCAACTACTAAAACTAATATTATAGGTAAACACAATATGTGTAAATAATGCACTCTGGATGTAGCATTTAGTACAATATTTATCATGTGGAAAATTTGTAACCTATTTTTATATTCCCGTCATTACCATTGCAGGTGGTTATCAAATACTTTAGAAATAAAGGAGTTAAATTAAGTACTGGATTTAATAGCTCACAAAGCTTCGAAATACACAAAACAGTAATCAACTATAACTCTCACAACACAATTAGTTGTGCACACAATTACTGCTGTGTCACAGACACGTTATTTAACTTTGACAATTAAGGAACAAAAAATGTCTACCATCAATAAATTAAACAGTACAAACCACAATAAAATTCAGTATCCAAAAAACAGTCTTTAAAATAGTGACAGTGCACAACCTTAATAGTCCGCCGTGGTGATGAATCGTTGTGTGCTGCGCAGCACCCCGAGTGCAGCGCTGTCTTACTCTTGAGATCTTCGGTTCGACTCCAGTCGCATACCTCCTTCTTCGCCCATCAGCCCGCCTCAACAGTCCTCTTGGTTCGTCCAACACTGCTCCGAAGGTAGCCGCCTGCCGCCTCACAGTAGACTCTGACGTCACTAAGATGTCTTCACCAGTCTATCTCCACAACCAATAGCACTTTCCTCTAGCACGACCAATAGCGAACTCTTACCCAATGTGCTGATTCTGCGGTTTTATACTCCTCGAAACAGTCCGGGAATAACAGCATTACATGGGTCTAAAATTAGACATTTCATCATGTTTCGGACGTGATTCGAGTCACGTAGGCTGCTTCGCAGGGCAAAAACGCAGTTGGGCCAGGTATCTATGACGTAGTTTCGGCGGGTTTCCCACTATGAGACACCCGGGCTTTTAGTCATAAGCCAGCCCTCAAGGTGTTTCGACACAGGCCCCATCCAGCCCGCCCTCAGAAACACAGCATGCAACAATAGTATTTAGATTTTAAAACCTTTGTGTAAATAGTTGTTATTTGTGTTGTTGTTTTATTTATTTGTAATTAATCATTAGTAATATACAGATATTATTTTGGTGTGGCTAGATGTAAATAAATAAGGTTAGCTTTATTTATTTTCTTTTTTTTTACAAAAGACTTCGACCCTTTTGCGTACCTAGCCCCAACGTGTAACAGTATATATTTATATATATATTTAGTTTCGTAACTCATTTACTAGCACCATTTCGTACTTGAAATTCCAGATTTTCCGGGAAAGGCTCGCGTACTCCCCGGTTTTGGCTTTGGGAGAGGATATAGCTATCTTTAAGACGTAACTCCCTCCAGTATCCTGAGCTGGATTCACCCCTGAACATGGTCAGTTTCGAAAATCATTACTACACTATTATGACTACATCTGAAGTGATCATATGTAGTAACCAGTCTAACAGAGCTTATATGACGGAATGATTGTCTGTTGGATGCCTAGTAGATATAACTAAAATTAATTAACTTGCTTCTAATGGGGAACCCAAAATAATGTTTTGATTATTCCTACTTCATCTTCACATTAGTGTCGAACAACTCAGGTCTAATAAATTTTAAGAACAAGATACGGTCTAAGTTACTGTGCATTGACTATGTTACAGGATCCGACGATATACGCCGCTATTAGCCGAATTTCTCACTTTATCTACCGCAGTTCTTAACAAATGATCAGACAATGCTTAGCACTTGAAAAATTCGTGCATACTATTGAGTTTATCTAAAGGCACTTTATATCGAATTTTTAATTACGTAACCGGGCAGGAACACTTAAGGTTTTCAGTTAAAACACCATGCTCTTCCCACGTGTAAGAATAGTTTCCCTCAATACACCTCCTTTAACCTTACCAATGGCACAACACATTCCCCTTAAGTTGGCTGACCATACCTGTGTCATTTCTAACAGTACAGACATCGTCATATGAACAGAGCTATCCCTTAATTTCTTCACAGGAATAAGATAATTTTGCTCTCCTGAAGGGCAAGTCAAATTGGAGAGTATTTATGACTTTGGTTGAGGTAAGCTCATCATTTTTCCTTATTTGTTTCCTTTGAATGTGATGGGGGGATATATTTGTACCACCCATGCATGCAACATCCACACAGGTGCGGGTATTTAAGAGCAGAAGGAAATTGAAGAAGTGTATATGACCAAGCAAACTGTTGTTCCTGAGGCAGAAACTTGTAAGCAGTTCTTTCAAAGCAGAATTCAAATAAACAACGACTGGATAATGCACTTTGCCTTTCTATACCCGGTACCGACAACTCAAGAGTGTTTCGCTGTGCCTCTGGTTGTCGTTTTCGAGTTTACGAATGTTGATTAGTTAAGGAATCAGTGCTAAAGGGATATTCCATACCTTAAACGAGTGACTATATTGCCAGTGATCATACAGGCTTTATGTATTAATGCTTGCAGCTTGCGTGTCAGAAATACACACTTCATACCATGTAATTGTGGGCAAATTTTAGAATGTTAACTGAATATAAGTTGGTTAAGATTCTGGGTCTGCAACATAATATTAGTATATGTTCCTTATTCATCTTCCTTTCTCTGATGTCTTCAACGACTAGTTAGAGTAAGCAGGACATCATATTGGATACAGATCAGGATCAGTGGCGTCTCGTCAGGGTAAGCAAGGCAAGCAGTGCTTGCCCAGGCAGCTTCCTGACAATTCTCTGATTATAATAAATATTTACTTGTAACATTGTCTCTACTAGAAGCTAACTATGACTCGTGCAAATAGGTGTATCTTTTACGAATTCCGCTCGGATTACTACACTGTCAAACGGAAGAAAAGAACTCGTAA